>CM064883.1:99774050-99976455 GCA_003313485.2 Penstemon barbatus
GAATGATAGAGAACAGAAAAGTAAAAGGAAAAGGAAAAGGAAAGGCTTTGAGAATGTTGAAAGTGAGAGTTGGGTGGGATAACTGTACTACTTAATATTATTTTATTTCTGTGTCTGGTATTATAATCTATAGCTCAAATCAATATTTTCTTTTTTCTTTTGATAATTAGGTCAAATCAAGTTTGTCTGAACTTTAAAAGTAAGGTCTTGTTTGTTTTGAGTGTTTAATAAGAATATTTTGTGATGTAATTAATTATTATAAATATTCTACATATCGTGGTTTATTTTTCTTTTTAAATAATTTGTTTTTGGTTTTATGAGATTAAAATAAATTGTATGTTTCAATTTTAGAAAATGAATAAAGTTATTTGAGAAATTATACAAAGAATATATGTCGTTGGATAATTTGTATTTAAACTCTAGGACCGAAAAAGTAAGAGAATATAAAGTAATAATTATATTTATTATATGTTATATGTTTATAAAAATAATAGGGTTATTTCATGTAAAAAGTATTTTTTCAGAGAAGTACTCTAGAAAATAAAAATAACATCTAAAATGTTTCTTTAAGAGCTTTTAAATGCTATAAAAAATGCCAACCAAACATACCTAAGTATAAGAATAACAATTGAAAAATCCTATTTATAATGTATATATGAAAACACTATAATAAGCAAGTAGATTTAATAAAACAGAATTTGAGTTAAAAAAGATAACCTTTTTTTTTTTTTTTGGAAAAAAACTAACTTGAGGAATGGAATTGTAGATGGGTCAAAAGGAGTAAAGTAACGCTTTACACGTTCAATAATTCAATGAATTTTGTCCTCAACACAAAATCTGAAATGAATAAACATGTGGACCTGCAAATGCTCCAACCTGTCCCTCATGCCTGGAATTTGGGACCCATCTTTTCTTTTATAATTTTTTTCCATTAAAAGTTTATGACTTATAACAAATTTGGTAATGACCTATTATGTCCTTCCTGCCACTACTTTTGTTGTGGCCCACTCTCATTTTTTTAAAAAGGTTTATCCCGAAGGAGAAACCCCCCTCCTGCATCAGAGGTCCCTTGACCAGGAAGGATGTAAATCGAGGGATGTGCCGGATGACAGGGTTTTTGAGGGAGAGAGCCAACAGGATACCAACCCCAACACAACCCCCATAATATTTCAATGGAGAATTGTGCCACACGAGGTTCGAACCTGCGTTGCCGGAGGAAAAGATTCCCCACGTCACCCCAAGCCTTACCAACTCCGCTACTCATTGAGATTAGCTTGTGTGGGTTGTCTTGAAATTGAACTGAATTTATGAGCATATGGTCCAAATTTTCAATTAATATTTTGGGATTTAAAGATCTCAGATTGTAGTGCTTAATTTTCATTTACTTATTGATCTACGACTACAATGTAGATGTACTTGTTTCTAGTGTGTGGTCTATTCATGTTTGTTCAAGGTTCAATTAGTTGTTTATTTGGTTACTCTTGTAGAAGTTTATGCTTTCACAAGCTATTGTGGGTACATGTGAATCCGATTTCATTTACTTTTGACTTCAAATAATTGTTTTGTGAAGTTTTGGAAATACTTATTAAACACGATTTTAAAAATAGTATGGACATTAGGTTATTTTCAATTTTTAAAATTTAAAATGTGATTTAGATTGAATTAAATGTTGGGCTTTTAAGAGAAAAATGTATGTTGTAAGCTTTGAACTGAGGACTTTTATAAGAAAAAGGAATAAAAAAAAGAATACTGAAAATTAAGAAGTATATAGTATGGGTTATGTTAGGTTAAGCACCAGCAAAACTGGATTTTGTGCATAATTTGCCCTAATGTCTTTATTTATACTTATAACAAAAATCATATACTAAATTCATATGTCCTTTCTCAAATGCCTGAGATCTGCTGCAAAATTGGCGATCACATTCATACCAAAGCGTTATTGATAAAGTATACACAAGAAGAAGAAGAAGAAGAAGAAGAAGAAGAAGAAGAAAAAGTAGTGTTACACAAGAAAGCAAGGGTTGCCTGCTTCAGGCATTTCCGTTCAATATAGTCATCGAGAAATCAATCCCATACCAGATTTGACAGAACCTAAATTAACTATAGGGCAAGTGCTACTGCACTTTGATTTGTGATTAGATAAAAGTCCTATGAGAGTAACCAATCACATAGCAAGTGCAATACAATTGCCTTATGGTTGGATGGGTTTGAACAACCTAGATTTGGGTAACAATTTTCCTATAAAATCATGCCAATCCTACTCAGGAGAGTTCGGTTATCACGCGTTCACACTTGTCTTCCAAAATCTTCACAGCTTCAGTGAACAACACTTCTGGAGGTAATGCTCCTGTAGATTCGATTGTAACTGAAGAAGTAGGCCACAAATAGCAAGTTAGTCTAAACCTTCTCGATTCTGAAATCCAATAACATAATTTGTATAAGATAGGTTCTGGTTTAACTCTTCACTTACAAATAAAATGATCTTTTACACGTCGTAGTGCCACAAGCTTATCCCAATCATCTCCTCTGATGCATTCCCTACAAAGAGTACAAGACCGAGGTCTTGCCACAGTTGCTCTTTTCCGACCTATTTGACAGGCAACAAAAAAAGTAATCAAGAAACATATTATGCGACAGTGTAGAGATTAACCTCTATTTCTACAATTAAATACCAATTTGTGTACAGAGAAACACGGAAGAATTTTACTAGGCAATCATTGCTAGGCTCTCATCTTACCTCTACCAATATCTTCAATATCAAACACTTTAACAGGACATGTCTTGACAAGTTCTTCAGCCTTTTCACCTTCTATATCTTGCAACAACACAACCTGCCCAAGAAGATAGTTAAAAAGTTTCGTTATGATTACAGCAATCAAAAACTTTTAGCATTTTACACACAATCATAAAAATGGTGAATATTAATAAAGAGAGAAGATAAAACGTTTTATACCTCGGGAAGCATTCTATACCAAGCAGTGGCAACTGGCGACCACTTAGCATGTGTCTTACCGATGCCTTTCACAGCATGAGCTTCCAGTTCAATTTCCTACAAATGAGTAGCACTATATTATCAGCAAACGCAAGGAAATATATATTATATTCGAAAAAATATATCACCAATAAAGTAATACAAATTATTTGAAAGACATTAATCCCATGTTGGTTTATATTCTTGCAATTAAATCATCATCCGTTTCTCAGGGTTCATATGAGTACTGCATTAAGTTAGTGATGAAAAGACACATTCAACACTATAGCATACCTGTCCAGGTCCAAGTTTAGCAAGAATTATATTGTCGTGCTTGGGGGTAATAATGTTGTTTGAAAGTTCTGGCAGAGAGTCTTGGCTACAATTGAATGACGTATAAGTTTTTGTCTTTGAAGTCGAATCCTGAGTTGAATTTTCTGTACTTAATATCAACTCACTGCCTCCAGGTAACCATAACAGTTCATCGGACTTCACTGCATAGTTTATATCACGAAAAGGAAGGCAGGGCATTGTGTTTGGTGAGTAACTGAAAAAAGTAGATGGTGATCGACTAAATTCAAACAAGATCAAAGCATAAGAATAGTACCGGTTATACGGGAGCCCCCTTTTTCACCGGCTATACGGGAGCCCCCTTTTTCACAACGTGCATGTAGTTTAAATACAATGGTATTCTTTTCATTTGGTTCATCATTTTCTGGAAAAAGAAAAAACAATTTAAGCATCTTAAAACTTCCCCCATCGTAAGATCATAAGAGAACCGTAAATGAAGAAGTAGGAATAGCTAAAACCTGACATATAATTGAATAGCCTTGGGTCAACTTTGAGTGGAATAAGACCCAGTCTGTGGGCGAGCACCTCATCTTGAACTACTGAGGTATTATTGGCAATCAAAACCTTCTCAATAGCCATGGTGGGAAGCTAGACACAAGGAAGAAGAGAAAGAATAGTAAATAAAGAAGATTATCAGATATACAATAAAAATGAACTCCAGTTAGTGTAGCTAACTGACGAAAACAATCTTTACAATCAACATGCCATTCAAGAACAAAAAAGGTAAAGGAATAATATAAAATGAAGTATTTAGTATAACCCTCAACATACACAGACCATCTCACACAAATTTAATTAAAACCATGAAAACTGTTAAAAAATGTAGCTCAGAAACATACTGAAACATGCTAAAAGACAACATAACACAGAAATAGCACATTCCACTCATTTTGAAACTTCACATGTCACATAAATTAGACCAGAAACAATCAAACTATTAAAAAGACAAGATTTTCAAGTGCTACCTAAAATGCTCAATTGAAGAATACAAATCCAAACTTGACAATTCATAAGAAAACCAACCAAAAAAATTAAATTCAATAGCTCGAAAGGAGAGACTCAATACGAACCTCAGCTATGAGGATTCGTCTATAAGCATTTGCAATGGCAGCATCGATGCCAATCATATCGAATTCGATGTCATCCTCGGTGAGTTTAATCACTTCCACCTTGAAATTTTTGCGGAAGTCCTCCAATCGCAAGCTATTATCCACTCCCATTGACGCATAGGCCCCTGAGTATCGAATGTTCTCTGTCTTTTATTTATTAAAAAAAAAAAAAAAAGTAAAGCTTCATTATCATAAAAATTATAACCAAAAAATTGCTGGAATTGACAAGGAATTAATTTGGATACATGAGTAGGGGCATCGGAAGTGCATATGACGCGAGTCCTCTGTAGTTGAAGATGCGGCGGAAGGGTACCCTTTGGGACATCTGGCAAATCCCACACCGGAACTTTCTCCGTTACCTTTACGTCTTCTTCCATGATTTCAGGTTTCTCGTTATCGGCAACCAGTTCTTCTTTCATGGTTTCAGGTTTCTCGTTATCGGCAACCAGTTTCCCTGCCTGTATATTTCTTTTTAACTTCTGTGTTTTTTGTGTATATGGGTCTAGGGTTTAAGGGACAATGATTTCCTTCACCAAAAGTTGATTGTTTGCCAATTGACCAAAATACCCTGATGTTTGCATCTAATTGACCGTTCTAATTGGAAAATACATTCGTGTATTGACTCAATAATTGACAAAAAATCTCTAATGTTCATAAAAGTGTACGAATACGATCTCTTTGCACAATAGATTCTCAATGTGCAAGACTAATCATTTTCTAGAACACAAAGTTCATATATATTTAAATATTTTAACACTAAAAAATAATGACATGGAGTTTTAAGAAAGAATTAGAAAAAGTAAGACATTCGAATAAATATATAATTATGCGTGTGTGGGCATCCGGATCGGGTGTAGCAAAAACAATGACGCGGATCTTCTAAAGGGTTATGGATTGATTGCGACCATGCCTTTGCCGTCGTCTGCGGGTAATTGCTTTGGATGAACGGGGGAGGAGGGTGCTCTGGCGAAGCACATTGTGAGCACCAAGACCAGATGTACATAACCCATACAAGAAGAAAATGAAATTTGTTCATTTAGTTTTTCTTTCCTTTAGTACTGTTGAGGTTCTTTTTTTTTTTTGTGTGTGTGTATGTGTGTGTGCTAGTCTAGGTTATAGGAGTATTATTTATCCCTTGACCACGTTGCATTAAATTATGGTTGTAACGAAAAATGTAGCAGGTGATCTTGGGCCTGTTATTGGTGATATCACCATTGTTTATTATACAATATATATAATCACAATATTAATGTGGGTTTTTATATTGATAAAGTGGCCTCATCCTGATCTTTTGATACACAACTCCTAGTGATTAAAAATTTAGGTAAAAGTTAGGATAAAAATGAGCAACAAGTAAGTGTTAAATATGAACAAGGTCATAAAATAATTAATTTGGTCCATAGGCTAGAAGAGAATTCCTAGAGGTAGAATCATACTAATTAATTCAATTCGACACTAATTAATAAGATTATGTTCCAAGTTGATTCGAACAAAATACTAGTCAAATTTGATTTGTTCTTTATCTAGCTTGAAACGGTGTTTGAAAATTAGTAATTGCTAAACATATATATTGAATTCAAACGATATTTGATTGAACTACGCACAAGTCAATATTGAATTGCTTGATATTTTTATTTAAAATAAGTTTTTATATTACAAAAATACTTCCAATAGTAATTGATAGTTTCTACTATATATGTCTCATTTTTCTAGGTATAGTCATTCGGTAGCCTAGTGAAACCACTAATATCTCCAACGATTCCAACAACTTGAATTCGCAAGAAACATTCAAGCATGACACAGATCAATACATGCCAATTTCCAATGTGACCAGAATCATGCGCCGTATTCTCCCACTTCATGCAAGGATTTGCAAAAGAAACGATCCAAGAATGTTCGTGCGAGTTCATTGGCCGGCCACATCATTCCATCTGATAACATGAGTCACTTGGAGAAATGTGTGTGTTGTCAAGAGTATTTACACAAGCTTTGTCCAGTATTAGCATTTAGTAAGTCGACAACTACAATCCATGCGCTATATATGCATCATCGCCTCCTACATACACAATTGATACCAATATATAATTAAGTACATTAATTTAAAAAAAAAAAAAACTAACCGATCGACCACCTTACTAGTGATGTGGGCAATGAAGTTGAACCAAGTAATTTGTGTCCTTGGGCATCCTTTCATAATTAGGTGGAAGGATAGGATCCACGATTCTGGTCACATTGGTAATAGGCATGTATTGAAGTACGTATGACATGCTTGAATGTTTCTTGTGAATTCACCTTGTTATAATAAGTGGAGATGTTAGTGGTTTCACTAGAGTACTTCCTATATAAGCGACTTTATCTAAAAAAACAATACAAAGACATGGTAGAACGAAGAAACTATCAATTACTAAAACTAAGTATTTTAATTTCACATCAAGATTCATGCATTTAAACAAAATCCAACTAGCTAATTCGAAGAAAAAAAATTAGATGTATTGGGATCATCTTGAGGAAAATAGATGTGGTTACATTAAGGAGTAAGCCCTATTTATAATCATCTTCAAACGATAGTCAATTCTTTTTTTATTAATTAATGCGTTTCTATCTTCTAATCCCGTTTAATAAATACAATCATATCTCGAGACGTATTGACACTGACTAAAAGAACATGGATTATCACAAATTATAATGTCGTCAAGAGAATTTATTGCAAAGAGTCGTTAAAAATCTAATAATGTAATTTAAATAAATTTTTATGGCAAAAATTGAATAAAGAAAAGAAAATTATGTAGAACTCATTCACGGATAATAAACACCTGACCTAATCCCGTTGTCTAGATTTTTTAATCATATTTTCTGGGATAACTTAATTAGAAATATTGCCTTTTTGCATTTACTTAGGCCATTTCCAACCCGGAGGGTTATTCACAGTCCAGGGGTGTCAATCTCCACCCGGGTGAATCTGCATTCCCCTGAGCATCGTCTCCAATCCATATGGCTATTTCTTCCAATTAATTAAAAAAAAAAACTTCTCCACTCTTATCTATATTATCTATAATAATAATAATAATAATAATTTTAACAATAAGTAATATTAATAATAAATATGAAAATGCATAATAATAATTTAGAGACAATAATAATAAAATTAAGCATAATAATATTACATCGGGGACAAGAAAAACAACAATGTAAACAAATATATATTTTCAAAATGTGGTTTATACTATAATGTTGTTTAAATTTGCTTTTATTTATATCTAATAATGCTACATCTTTAATTTAAAATAAATTATTATTAAACATACAACAACTTTTATAATTAAATGTAACTTTTATTTTTAGTTAATTAAATTAAACAAGGTATTGTTAAATTTGTAGTTAATTTTTTTAATTTTTTAAACTTTTTTTTATTAATAATTTACTTATTAATACTTATATTTTAATTTAATAAAAAAAATAAAGGAAATGCACCAGGTGGCGCCAAGTGGCACCACATGGTGCTATATGGGAATGGACGCGCTGGGCTGTGAGGTGGGCTCTCAATAGCCCAGCCCACAGCCCTGAGCTGTGTATATAGACAGCCCTGGATGGTTGGAGACCATCCAGGGCTGTACTATTGGGCCATCTCCACCCACCCCCCATTGGGTTGGAGATGGCCTTACCAGTAACATTTACATATATTAAGAAATTGTGTGATATCTCGTATTACTAGCTAGCTAATAACTACAAATTTCAAAACCTTAAAATTATAAATTTTTAAAGTTAGTTATTGTCATATACAATACTAAACACTCTCCGACAAACCAAAATGACCAAAATTGTCTTCCTATTGTTTTTTGCATTTTATAAGGGGAGAGATGGGGAGGAGGTAAAGTGTCCATTAGACAGTATTACATAAGGGATTAAGTGCCCATTATATTTTGTTAATGTAAGGATAAAGTGATAATTTTATATGTTGCATTTTGGAGTATGTGCAACACCTACATGAGAAGGGAGGTCAAAGGCTCACAAAAATATAATATGCCTATTTCATATAACAACATAGACTAAAATATTATTTATTAGACATATCACATGCAGATAGCTTGCAAAAGACCCTCTAATAAAGTAATCAAATAATTTTGTAAGATCGGAACACTCTTGAAAAATCAAAAACACAAATGAGATCTCCCGTTCGATGACTGATGGAGTAATTTGAAGGGGGCTTGATGTAGTTGTAGTTTTGCTTCTGTTTTTGTACCTTATAATTACCAAAAAAAAATCAAGTTTACAGGTGTCTATCGTCCAAGGAAATAAAAGAAATTCTATTATAGATAAAAAAGTTATTGTCTAAAAGAGTGCAAAATAAATAATCGTAGTAAAATATTGCCTTCTCTAACATAATTCAAGACAAATAAGTATATATGTTTTTTTTTTCTTTTAACATATTTAGGATGAATTTGGCCTAAAGATTGCATAATTGATCTTAGAATAATTGATTTTAATATAATAACTTTTAAGAGAATTATTTTTATTAGAATTGATTTAACCCTTGATTTCTACTAATCATAATTGATTATAGAAATATAGATTTTTATGCAATTTATAAAATTAACCTTTATTTTTATGCACACTATTCTTTAATTATATCACTAAAAGAAAAGACTTTCTTAAAATAAAATATGAGACCATGATAACCAAAAAAAATTGAAAATGATTATTAATTAATTGAAGTTTTTAATTACACAATACATAAAAAATAAAAAAATAAATAAAACTTATGAATGAAGTTATCAATAGACTTAATTGAATTGCGGTATCAAGAGCGTCAATTAAAAAAATATAGAAAGAGCATGTGAGTTTATATATGGGCAAATTAGTATTTCACATTATCGCGATGAGCAAAAGTAGCAATTTTGCTACTTATGTTGGGCCGTGGTTTTGCTAATTTGGCACACCGATCGTGGCTGTGATATTTTACGATCAAACACTCTCACACTTTAGGCCCCGTTTGGATCGGTTTTGGATTTGTTTCGCCCTGTTTCGGTGTTTCAAATTGGTTTGAATGAGTTTGGCGAAACATTTGAAACACGACTTGAATTGGTTTTGGTTGGAATATTTTGATAGTAATATAATAGTAAAATAATAGTTAGTGGGTTTTGAGAATTTGAGATATGATTTGAATTGAGTTTGGATGTTGGTGTTTGGGGGGGAAAAGGTAATGACAAATGTCACATCATAGACTTTATAAAAATATGATATAATATTAAATAGTGTAATAATTGAGATTGTGATTATAATAATATTGTTATGATTGAGATGATGATTGTAATAATATTATTGTAGTATTAATTTTTGATAATTTAATAATAATTGAATATAGGTGTAAAATTAAATGGTACTACATATATAGTAATTTTTTTATATGATATTTAAAAAATAATATAGTAAATTAGTAACAATAACTTCTGATATAGATATATAATAATAATGATTAAACAATCATTTAAATATAATTTAGTAATGAAACAATCATAATAGTATATACTCCATATTATACTACATTATATATCAAATAAAAAAACAATATACTAGACAGAAATTGAAAAGGTGGGGTCGTGGGGAAGTGTGCAATTGACAGAAGTCCACAACAGAAATTGAAAATGTGGGGTCGTGGGGAAGTGTGCAATTAACAGAAGTCTTCAAAGGCTGCTGCTTGTGTTTTGAAACAAGCATGTTTGGGCCTTCAAGCGAAACAAGTGTTTAGCTGACATTGTGGGTCAGAAGTGATTGGGTTGCTATTTGGCCCGTTTCGCGGACGAAAATTTTCGGCGAAAATCGACCCAAACAGGCCCTTAATGTTTGGGCTCCAAATAGGATATTGGGCAACTGCCTCTTAGTTATCTCATAACGGAATCACCATTTAAAAAAAAAAAACAAAGGTAGAATAACAGGACAAAAAGAAGTTTTGGCACATGAGATTTGTTCGCCAACCTATGGAGAGATTATTTAGTACAATCGATGTACCACGTCATCAAGTACACGGGTGCAACCTATGGAGAGATTATTTCGTACAATCGATGTACCACGTCATCAAGTACACGTGGTGCAGCCCACTAATACACTTGGGACATGTGGATTGATAATCCACATCATCCCATATTCTAGCCATGTTCCAAAAAAATAGGAATTCAAAAAATTGTGTTCACATTGCCAGAACATGGGTGATGTGGATTATTAATCCACATGTCCCAAGTGTATTGATAGGTTGCACCACGTGTACTTGATGACGTGGTGCAGCAGTTGTACTAAATAATTTCTCCAACCTATGCTAGTTATGAGGGAAAAATCAAATTTATTGTAAAGTTCAGGGGCATATTTATATTTTGAGGAAAATAAAGACCCTGTAGGATAATTATTAAGGAGAGTCGATAAAAAGAGGGACGCTTTTAGGTTTTGTCGATTTTGATTGTCTCACCCACAAAACAAAAACCCTAACACTTTATCCTTTTCCAACAACAGAGCGAAATCGTGAAAGCGTTTTAATGGAGATCTGAATTTTTGAATAGCCGTTGGAACTTTACACTTCACTCACTTCTTCCCTCCCTTTTCTCCGCTGTATAAGATACACCTTTTTTTTTTTCTGATTTCTTGTTCTCTCTTCTGAAAATTTGATTTTTATCGAGTTTGGTTTGGAGCATACACGTCAATTTGATACAGTATGCATACATGGGAGTGACTGAAGTTTATTTCCTTTAATTGGAATTTGAGGTAGCTTTTTTAATTGAAATTATGTAAATGTTTGATTTGTTCAATTGAAAATTAATTGTTTTTTAATAGCTAAATTACACTTGTGCTAGCATTTTCAGTGAATTCGAAAGTGGGGTTTTTGCATATTTTAGAGACTAATTTGTGTTTTTATTTTTTATTTTTTGTCTTTTTGTGCATAACATCATGTTTAAGTATGCGGATGAGGTTTAAGCTCTTACATTAGAATTTTGTGGATCTATTTGTGTTCTTTGCATGTTGACCTATTATGTGATAGATATTTTGCAGATTGAATGTAATTGTGAATAGTTACTTAACTTTTTAGAACAATTTTGCTGTCTGTAAACTAGTTTCTGAGGTTCAGTCGCTATATAATAATAGTTGCCCAGTTTCTGAGGTTCAGTCGCTATATAATATCTGTTGCCAAGAATTGAATTAGTTTATAGTTGACTTAGATGAATGAAAGGGGAAAAAGTAAAGATGGCTGCTTAAAGAATGCTAGATACTTTAAATGGCATAAGTTTGTACTAGTACATTGTTCATAAGCTACTTTTCCCTTGGGTTCTCCAGTCCTGAGATTGTAAAAGACTGAAAAATAATTACCAAACTCACCGTTCCCCTCGAAACAGATAAACAGAGAAGGAAATCTATTGAGTTCCTATGCTTTCATGTTTACGACTCAATACTTCGGATATTCTTAAGATTAGGGCTGAAAATCAAACCAAGCTACTCGATCTACTCGAGCTCGTTCGATAAAAGCTTGTTTGAGCTCGGTTCGTCACACTAATCAAACAAGCTTGAAAATCATTTTTCGTTCGATTTTGAAGCTCGGCTCGTACTCGACTCGATAAGCTAAAAATTGATAATATACATATAATATATTAAGGTACTCGATACTCGGCTCCAGCTCGCTCGGTAAAAGCTCGTTTGAGCTCGGCTCGTTTAACAATCAAACCTAGCTCAAACACTAAATTTCAAGCTCGATAAAATTCAAACCAAGTTTGAACATTGTATCGTTCGAGACTACTCGGCTCGAGTACACCCCTACTTAGGATCAACCTAATCCAGAATATGAACCAAAGAGGAGAAAATGGCTTGAACCAACTACAAGAACAGCAGCTACGGTATCACTTCTCTAAATGGAATTCTTCCAGGATTATTGTCCATTTCAGCAAATTCTACCATACACTCTCTTCAAACCAATCTTGTTTATCAACCCTTGTATGTCTTGCTCCTTGCCAAACAATATGAAATCTATATGCAATTTCTCTCGGTAATCCCACTATTACTGGAAGGAGCATTTTGGTGGACCTTGAAAATCTCATACTCGGCTGCACCCTCTCCACTCCCCTTTCTTTCTTACTTGAAGGCTCATAATGGATTGATACTGGGCAAAAATATTGATGTTACCTTACAATGGAGAAATGTGACTTAATTTTCCTCCACTAATATGTGGGGTACCCAAGGCTTGGTAGAGTGTCATAGTTATCTGTAATTAATTGTCTTTTTAATTTGTGAATTACTTTTTCAGGAATTTCTATAAGATGGATTCTGGACAGGGTCATACATTGCATCCTGGACCCATCGACGACTCTATACTTACTTTACAGAACCATCACAGATCTACGGAAATTTGGGATGGTCTGGACTTTGAGCCTCTAACGTGTAGGAGGTGTGATGGTCACTTTTGGCGCTTGGGTTCCTTGGACCCTAGAGTGCAACAAATGTTGCTGAAAGCAGGATTTTATGGAGTTTATAAGGCTGGTCGCATACGGTTGGATCATGCCTTGATCACAGCATTGGTTGAGAGGTGGCGTCCAGAGACACATACATTCCATTTGCCAGTTGGTGAGGCCACTGTCACACTACAGGACATTGCTGTGCTGTGGGGTCTCCCTGTAGATGGTGACCCCATTACAGGTGTCGACACCAATCGGTCGATGGATGAATGGCAGGATATATGTAATGAGCTTTTGGGATTCAGACCACCTCCTGAGGATTTTGATCGCGGCCGACTGAAAATTCGATGCTTGCAGGAGAGATTTAAAACTTTGCCAGATGGTGCATCGGAGGAAACTGTAAAGTTTTATGCCAGAGCATACATTTTGCAGTTGCTTGGGGGGCAATTATTGTCAGATATGTCTAATAATAAGGTGAAGTTGATGTACTTGCCCCTGCTTAGGGATTTTGAGGCCTCTGGTAAGCTAAGCTGGGGTAGTGCTGTCCTTTCTTGTCTTTACCGTGCTTTATGCCGAGCAACCAAACCTGAGACATCAGATATATGTGGGCCACTGGTACTTTTGCAGGTATTATTACTCACTTACTGATATATTGGATCCTTTTTTCCAATACCTGAATAAACAAGCCTGAAAACTAAGAGATATGTGTTCCTCGTGATATTAATCAGATTTGGGCGTGGGAGAGAGTGCCTTTCATCCGCCCTGGGAGATTATCACCCAGGCAGCAATCACCACCAGATATAGTTGCTGGAGAGCACCATTTGCCTGCTGCCCCCTATGGTTCCAGGTATTGGAAGCTCAAACAACTCCTTTGCAGCGTCACAAAAACTTCAATATATTGTCTTTAATGGAATACTTGTTTCTTATAGGTGGAATGTTGGTTTCAAGCTGGAGAGTGTGGGAACACATGTCCTAGTGTTATATAGGGACCAGATAGACAATATGAAGGATGACCAGGTCCTTGTTTATTTTTATATATTTGAAATTTCCAGCAACATTACGTTATATTATTTTCTAGCATTTGAGATCTAGTTCCTTTTATAGTTTATATGGGAGCCATATCCTGTTGATGTCTTGGCCAGCCTCCCTGAGTACTGCCTATCAGGCCAAAGAATCTGGCAGACAGTGTCTCCTCTCATCTGCTTTGATGTGGTGGAGTTCTACCATCCTGACCGCGTCCTGCGTCAATTTGGACAACAACAAAACATCCCCGCGATTTGTGACACCATCCCGGACATCCATTTGACTGATCGCCGTGGGAGACAGAATTACGATTGGGCCCATCATCATAGGCAGTTTGTTGATATGTGGACTGACCGCCATGCTCGCATTATATCCTCCCGTCCTATAGAATGTCCAATGGATCAGAGTGACCCATACATGTTATGGTACCGAAGAATTACGCGCCTGTTAATTGGTAATCCTGTTACTCGTCCAAATACGGGATACCAGGGAGTTGGGGGTGCAGTGGAGGCAATGGTAAACACTTTTATTGGACCACCTTATAAGCAAATTGTTTTCATGCTCTTTTGTATATTTACCTTTGTGAACGTGTCTAGGCCCAGAGCTTACAAAAAATATACCACCGGGCCACCGATGCTATGCACGAAGGTTATGATGTCTCTGGGGAAGATGTCCTTAGAGAGATCCAGGATTTATGTGCATATTCTTTGAGGGCAGCTCATGAGGAACACAGGCTTACTGTGCGCCTGGATTTAGGTTCACCACACCCCACTGCATCCCAGTGTGTTCCACCAAAGGTACAGAGGGGTAGACCAAGGAAGAGAGGTGGGTATGCTGCTGAGGGACGGAAAAGAGGTTCATATGCCCCGCTGACTCTGCCAACCTCATTTGGAATGTCTCATTCTCCTATGCAATCAAATATGCTATCAGCTAATGCTGGTGAATTGCCACATACACCTCAGACATGGGATTCGTCAATGACTGCACCCGAATTCCAGGATACTTCAGATCCAAACACAATGCAATTAGATCCTGAAACTACAGGTGCCACTGCTCTACCACTCTCAAAAAAAACTTCTGCTATTTTGGGCACATATTGTCAGAATTTTTTCATTACTTACATTATTATTGGATTTTTGCAGAAACAACAAATCCAATCTTTCAGGCCCTTGCAAAGATTCGGGATATTTGTGCATTTACTTTGGGAACGAGTAGCGTAGACCAGGCTGCAGTTTCAATGCAGGATACGAATCCAGTTGGCTCTAAAACAAAGCGATGTAGGCCAAGGAGGAGAGGTGGAATGAGTGGATACTTTGTCGGTGCAAGTCCAGGGGTCAATTCGTATTTTCCATGTATTTCTGGGCAAGCTTCACCTGCACCATCTTCTTCATTTGGACCTAATGTTTCGCCTTCACGAGCACACGAAATTATGGAACAGGACGCTGAGCCTTTGGTTACACCACTCTCGGGAACTCTATGTTGCCAGAATTACATGACAACTTACAGTTGGAGATGATAGAGTTGGATACCATAACCGGAAGTAGAGAAGCTTCGCCATCCTCAGCTAATCCATCTATGCTCGATTTGCAATGCGATTCACCAGGCCATCAAAATTCACTTCAACCATCCACAGGTGAGGAAACCAAGTTTTTGCCTGAGGATAATGCACCAATGCTGACAGAGCCTACAGATATTCCACAACCGATTACTGGACAAGAAGAGAACGGAGGAGGAAGCACCGAGGTCATGGATCCCGTACCTGACCCTCCTGCAAGTGAACCATCTGCACAGACTTCCATAAAACCAGAGTGTAATGACCCTGAAAATTTTAACGGGACTCCTCTGCAGAAAGCCTCACCTGTCCATTTAGACCCTAATGAGGTGGTGAAGGAGGCCAATGGGCCAGACACTCGTTGCACCCCTGAACCTCCTGTTCTCGAGCCCCAAGGTGCTGAGATTCCTACACCATCAGACCCAGCCAACCTTGAAAATAGTGACTTAACGCCCTCCAGTAAGCACAGTGATAAGATTACCCCTGAGCATTCACCAAAGCATGAAGGTTCATCTGTGCATATTGTTCCTGATGAAGAAGAAGTAATAAAGGTTGATGAGCCGGATTCTGATATTTTACAAGTTGGTAGAGGCAAAAGAAAAGGGCATGCCACCGATAAGATAAGTTCCACCGATTCAAGTCTTACTCTTGATACAACTATGAGCTCACCTGATCCAGATGTTGCTAATGCTTATGGCAAATCACCATCTAAGCCTTCACTTGAGTTGGAATCCAAGGCTGATCCTGCAGAAGTCAAAGAAGATGGCCCGAAGAAGTACAAGAGACAAAGGCGTTCTGTGCCAAAACACAAGTAGCGGCACTGTACTCTGGTGTGCGATGATTATTGGAATGTTGTGATAGACTTTTATGTATTTAAATTCTCATAAAACACCATGTGTGGTTACTAGAGGAATAGTTTAGTATAAAGCGGCTATATCTAATTCGAATGTGAAGACCGGTGGGCTGCTAGTTCATTTTCAGTAGAATAGTTGTAATAGATATTATTTTAATGTTATTTCATGTGTGTATTTGTTACAGTTGAGTCATAATTGGTGTAAGTTCTTTGGAAGCATGATGAGTTGCTCGTCCTCTTTCATTTCTCTGTTCCAGTGGATCTAATTTGCAGTAGGAGTCAATTTGTGTACCTCATGTAAAATTTGTTCCAATGTTTCTGGTGGGGGTAATTGTATTTGTAGTGACCTCCCTTTAATTTTAGGCTAATTGCATTCACCTTCCTATTAGTGGAACGTTTCTCTTTAGTATATCCGATAATGGAAGAGGATTATTGAATTGAATCAATTTATTTTGAATTATAATATTTCCATATTAGTGTCTACTCTTACTGTTTGTTTGATCGTTGTATTGGTACGTGCAGTAATATGGTTGATAAATCATACTCCAAGTAACGTGACGCAAACTAGATAGCACATCTTGTTACTTTGGCGTTCTTTAGCTTAAGAGTGAATTTGACCTATTAGATTCTATAGAAAGTTATTTTGCCATAATAAATTTTGGTAAAACATATATTGCTTTTGTTAGGTAAAAAAACTACAATTTTATTATTATGATCATCTTAATTTTTGTACAGCGGAAATCTCAAGATATAACACAATTTTCTAAACACAAAAATTGTTTGTTAGTATAAGAAAACTTCCTAGAAGCCTAAACATATAGAGTTATTTATTTTTAATTTAAAATTTTTTTTTTTATTTTCAAGGGTATACAAGTTTTTGATTTGATTTCGAGACGCACCATGTTAATACAACAATCCTTTGGTGTGGTGTGCTACAGGTTTGTGTTAATTTTTTTCATACAGAAGAAAGATACAAATTAAAAATAACACAGATAGAATGATTTATAATTGCAAATTAACAATTTCCTAAAGATAAATGACATATCACATATTTTTCTTCTTTTTCGAGGCATGTTCCGTTTGAAAAGGTTTTACCCATATGTATATATGATACTTATTTAGATATATATATATGTATATATCTATGATGCACGGATACTACAAAAAATTATAAAATGTTGAGTCGGACTCTTTTCGGATACGATACTTCTCGGATACTCGTGAGATACTTATTCGACACTCCACGTGACGTGTCGGTAAATATAATTAAAAAAAAAAGTTGGACACACGTATCAGATACTTATTTAGACGTATTCAACACATTTTATATTCTGAATTTTGCTAAGTTACCACAATTGGTAAGAACAATCAACAATATAAGGCATCAAACCATATTTTGTATTATATACAACTGCAATACAAGAAAATTGTCTATAACAGAACATGTTTTATCTAACATTATAAAACAATGAACATTATGTATAATTAATAGTATTAAATTACTAAATAATATTTTTCAAAAATTATGCAATTTAGTACTTATGAAACTTAAGTTGATTTATTTCAATATATATGAATATAAACATTTATTATTTTACTTATTTCAATATGCATAAATATATAAATTTATATTTTTTATATTCGTATTCATGTCGTATCGTATCCAATAAATTTTTTAAAATCCGCGTTGGCGTATCCGTATCGAGTCGTATTCGTATCCGTGCAACATAGGTATATACTATGTTGTCCTCTATTATATCTATTTTTAAAAAAAATTAAAAGGTACCCTTCACGGCTTCACATTAAAACGCTAATAACACCAACTACATTAAGCAGGTTCATCTCATAACAGTCATAACTTGTTCAATCCGTAGTTTCTAAGTTAATTTGTGTGCATGCGGAAACTAAAGCTGTATAGCTATCTAAATATAACTTTCATTACATGAAAAATGCAACTTTCAAACAGTAGCAAGGTTCTCCAAAAAAGAAAAGAAAAAAACTGATGAAGAGCAAAAGAAGGCTCTATAACCAGAACTTGATATCCAATAGTTCAACTAGTCTTCCGAAATTTGAGTTGTAGTAATAACTAGAGAAAAGAAAGAGGATCAAACACCGTTCTGCCATATGCTTGAAAGTTGACACTTTCGAATTAAAGCTTATTTGAAAACTTCCAAGTTCAGCCAGTCCCTAAAAGTGCATTGCAAAATTTAGTCCGGAAGCTTAATATATTAAATAAACCATCAAGAAAAAAATCGATCAAGTCGTTGATAAACCAAAGGGACTAGAAAACGGCTCTTACTTGCTGATGTCATCTAGGTGGTCATCGAAGTCTACGATGTCTTTCCATTTCTCAGATGAGATGTAATCTAAAAGAACTATATTTGCTGAGGGCTCCTTCACAGAAAGCTGGTTGCTTCTATCTGATCCAACTAACTTCCAACTCGTAGATGTGTCCTTTGCGTAAAGCTATGCAATAGGATAGGACATGAACAAAAATCCATAAAAGTTCAACGGGATACAAAGAATAAGAATCACACATTATGCGAGTGATCAAATATTAAGTATTTATATAAGCAAAATGCTGTAGAGCATGTAATATATGAACATTCAGTGCTTTTCTAAAAACAGAAGATTGATTGTATAGATCATAAGATAATAAAGAGTGTTTTCTTCTTTCAATATTCCTAAAAAATGCTGAACATAATTGCACTATACTCCACTACTGTAATGCAGTCTCACATATAGTTAGAATTTAGAAACAGTATCGAAAAGCCCTGCACTCAAGGTCCAATTTTTTATAAGCGGGCTGAGTTATCCATACACTCTTGAACCGAACCCTTTTTGTAGCTGATCTTTACCTAAGCATTCTGGAGAACTTGGAAGTAGGTTTTGAACATGCAGAAGCTTGGGGATGGTTGAAAGACCCAAAGTTCGATAGCGAGGTTGGACGGGTTACATGTGTGCATGTATCGTTCATAAATATACAGATCGATAAAGTACACCCATGTCCTTGTGAGCCAGTTATGTACATGTGGGTTATACATGCACATCGTTCACAGACCTCTTGATAAATTATGTCCAACAAAACACTCTCAAATTAGCGAATAACTCCATTGTGCAGTCAATTATCAAGACAACTACATAAATGAGATTAGTAGAGAGACAAATAGTGTAACTAGCTAATCACAAAACACATATTCAGAAATACACAACCTAAAGAAATCTGCTATTATTAGTAACAACTCAAACAGAAACAAATATATTTGTAGCACAAAAATTACCTGCACCACAGGACTCGGGTTTTTCCCCTTGGGTAAAGCCTCTAGCTTTTTATTGTCCAACTGCAGAACATACAAATTTAATCATAAACCATCTATGTACAAACTAAATTTCGATCCTCTAATAAATTTTTCCAACAATTCAATAAAACCTACCAAAAGCAAAGCGGCCTGAGGAAAATACCGAGTTATATGGTCGCCTATATTCCTAGCAACAGTTGAAAGCTCAAAATCATCGTACCGTTCATTAGCATGAAAATAACCGACAATACTCAAGTCTCTGTCTGAATAATACTCCTCGATCTATTAAATTCCAATATAGAATTTAAAACAAGTTGTACAATAAATACATGAATAATGCTAACAAACAGTGGAGTGGTGTTGAGCTACCATAATGAGAGCAATTTCGAGTGGAGGAAGGAGGCCGATCTGAGAGTGGAAGAGAGGAACAGACTCTACAATCTCAACGGTACCAGTGGCGGCCGAGCGACCGAGTAAGACGGCGTTGACGGCAGAGGTGCGGTGGTTTAGGGCGTGGAGGACCAGCTTTATATAAGCGTTCTGGTGGATCTCGTATCGCGATTCGCCGCCCATTGCTCCGACGGAATCCGAATTTGATTACCGGGTCGGATTGGATTGAATTCGATGCGTCTGGATGAGGAGGGAGGGTCGTCGTACTTCTTTTTTTTTTTTTTTTTTTTTGTTGTTCTGGATTTGGACTGCAGACTAGTAGTGCACCATAAACATTTTAAAATTTCTAGCTTTTGAGGTTGGGCTGAAGCAAGACAAGTTATCCGTTAAGGCCCAGTTCGGTTTGGCCGATTGTAATTGGCCCAAATTGTAATTTTGGTTCATTAAATAATCGGGCCCAATTGTTTTGTCTTGTGTTCGCCCGATTATAATCTGGACCCAATAACTTAGTTGGATTTTGGCCCAATTTATTAATTGTGTGTTCGGTTGGCCCGGTCGTGCTGCAATTACTATTATACCCCCTGCGAATTTGAAATCTGGCCATCCATTTCATGTTTATTCTCAACCATCCATTTCATGAAACAAACCAAAAAAAAAAAAAAAAATTCCAGATTTGGAAACTATATACGGCAGTGAACAAAAAAAAAAAAAAAAAAATTGGGAAAATTTTGAACACTCCAACTCATCATAAAAGTTTTTAACAAACCAAAAAAATATTACAACTAATGGGCAATGTGGTCTTACCCTAGTTATTCTTTCAATTTGTCCTTCACCTATGTTACAAAAAAAAAAAAAAAAAATTGGAACAAATTAATATCTCAAAGTTTGGGTAATCAAGAATTAATCATTTGTTCTTGTTAACAAAAGAGTAAACAATAATAAAGGAAAAAAAAAGCTCACCTTGTTCAACTTCTTCTTCACCTATATGTAAAAAAAAATTTGGAACAAATTAGTATCTCAAAGTTTGGGTACTCAAGAATTAATCATTGTTCTTGTTAACAAAATAGTAAAAAATAATAAAGAAAAAAAAAATACCTTTCTCACGATGTCAATGGAGGGAAACTGCAAAATGGAAAGTGGGAAAATAGAGGAGGATGAAGACTTTTTGTAATCTGCCCACAATTATTTCAATGGCAATTGGTGTAATTATTCTGAACATTAGGGTCATTTTTGTCTCAAAATTTAACAATTTGGCCTAACCCTCCAATTTGAATCGGTCCGATAAG
Source organism: Penstemon barbatus (assembly GCA_003313485.2). Taxonomy (NCBI): domain Eukaryota; kingdom Viridiplantae; phylum Streptophyta; class Magnoliopsida; order Lamiales; family Plantaginaceae; genus Penstemon; species Penstemon barbatus. The sequence continues at coordinate 99,795,311 of CM064883.1, forward strand.
TGGGTCTGGCCCACATGTTCCCCCAATAAGTCCGGGCTGCCCGCAATTATTGTGGCCCAACCGAACAGATAATTAGGCCTAATATTATGGACCGATTACATCAATATTGGGCTAATTGAGGGCTAATTGTACCAACCGAACTGGGCCTAAGCCTATGTTAAAACTGAATTCTTTAAATATACTTATTATATATTTATATGTTTATTAAGGCAACGTTCGGTTTGGCTTATAATATTCTGGGGAGATAACTCAATTGGGCTGATTACATATCTGGTCCAATAATTAGTAATTCGCTCGGCATATTACAATTGGGCTAAATATTATTGTGTCCCAACTTCTCAATTAGGTGATCGGTTGGCCCAATTAAAATAAAAAGACCGAAATGCCCTCACATCCTATGTGTCTTAGACCTCCATCCCACATTTCATTTGTTCAAATCGTAGCCGTCCAATTCAGCATATATGAACTAACAAAGAAATCCTAATCCGATTTCATTCCTCTCTTTCCCCTCTCTCTTTCTCGAGCAAACGGCAAAAATATGTCTGTAATGGGTCTCTAATTTTTCTTGAATGTTTAGATTCCTTGCATCCCCGCGGCTATTTTCCAGATGGATTGTTTATAAAATGGCAGTTAACAATCAATGAGCTTCTAGTAAAACATACATGAATATATTGAAAAAATAGGCAAATCCATTGTTCATAAAATGGCAGTTAAATTTTTACCCCCCACTCAACATTAATCGAAACATATAGGAAAAAATATGGGTACCTAACTCTATCCACCATTGAAAATTTCTAGTAAAACAAACAACAACTTAAGCTAAGCCGTACAAATCAGTTAATTGAAGAAATACCCCATTCAAAATAAAGAAATTCCATTCTTCAATCGATAACATAGGGGAACATGGCCGAAAATTAAAAAATAAATTCAGAATAAAAAAATTGAAAACAGAACAACCTCTCCAATCTTATTTAACATACAGCTATGGCTGAAAGAAGAAAAGCCCAAAGTATTACCTTGCATACTCAATTCGTGAGCTTCTCAATTGCACTTGGATATCTTCGAAACCCTGCCAAATGACATGGGAGTTCTTATTTTTTAATTCATTACATTGTTTGGTAATAAAAACTCCCATGTATGTACAACATAATAAATTAAACTATGAAATGTGTGGAAGCTCAAATGAACATGGCCGAAAATAGGGTTGAAGAAGAAACATATCGCGACCTGGGAGGGAGAGAGAGGGAAGATGGGTGGAAAAATGAAATATTTGGATGTTTTATTCTTTTTCTCTCGGTTTAATTGTAATAATTGATAATTAAGGGGCATTTTGGGTATAGAAAAAATAGTTTGGGCCACTATTTTGTAATCGGAGGGGGAGGGTGTCAAATTATAATCAACTGAATTAGACTGGGCTGGCCCACATTTCACCGGATTAGCACGGGCAGCCCGAGTTTTTATCAGTCCATCCGAACTGAAGTTTATGACTTTATTCTTATATCCAATTTTTAATGGGCTGAATAATGGCTAATCGTGGCCTAATATACCAAACCGAACGCTGCCTTAAGTAGTTATAGTTATGATTTAATTATTTTTTATTATGTTATTCAATAAGTTGTAAAATATAAATATGTTAAAACTATCAAGTTAATTGAAATTGTTCATGTACAATTCGATTAAATCTTATTTGAGCTCGATTAAAATTAATTGTTTCAAATATAATTTTAAAATCGATAATAAAACCTAAATTTGGAGGTGTAATACGACATATTGTTCAAGCTTTGTCTAAAATTTTGTGTTTGTGTTTGAGCTCGGCAATATTCTTAAACCAAGCAAGCTTGAACGAGCTTCTACTGGACAAGTTCAACTCGAAATGTCAAATTACTTGATATTTTCACTTGTAGTTTATTAATTTTTTAGCTTATCAAGTCAAGCTTAAATCGAAATTTCAATTATTTATTGAAATAGATTGTAGCTCAAACTTATTTAATATGTATGATAAATCAAATTCAAATAAGCTCAAACTGATTTTTAAGTTATTTTCTACCGTTTAAATCTCATTTGGTCGAACGCAATTGCATGATTAATGAAAATAAAGACATAATTGTACCCAAAAAAATAAAAAATAAAATAAAGACATATTAATCATATTTGATACATAAAAAAAATATGTTAGCTAAATTCATTAAATACGTCATACTACAATTTTATTTGAGTCCAGTCCTTGTATGAGGAAACTCCAAAACGAATATGCAATTGTTGCATTTGCATTTCAATGTCTCAATTTAATAAAACTGTAAATAGGCAGCAGATCCTCTATACCACATAAATATACCACATTGTGTACCACCATTATAAAATTGACACATGTCAAAACTAAATAGCATGCATTGCATATGATTGTATTATCCACCATTTCTCTTATCTCCATTTTTGGTTTTAACATCTCTTTTTGTAAATAATAATACCGACTTTTATATGTTTAGGCTGCAATTTAATGATATTATATTTTTGTGTACCATTATTTGTCTTAAAAAAAAATGGAGAATAAAGGTCATAATTATGGTTTTCACGGGAATTTTAAACCATTAATTCCATTTTTCATTTGGATCCCATTCTTTTTATTTTTGAGAAAAAAAGGTTTTCTACCATTCAAGCAAACTAAAGATATATTTCCTCAAAAAAAAAAAAAAAAAAAATCAAACTATAGATAGATTAAATTCATTTCGATTAATTCAAATTTATGGAACTGACTACTCTTTTATGTATATAATATATTATTGCTTCACAAATTTACAATAAATATGATTTGATATTAGAGTCTCAATTTTTAAACTATATCATGTTTTCAAACTCACTAATTTTTGAAATATTATTTTTATATCATATAAATTACAACTAAAATACACTTCATTGTTTCATTTACTATTCTCCTTTTTTTTTTTTTCCTGGATTGTAAAAACTTCTACTTGCTTCAAGGAAATATTAAAAGGCTACGTCATTTCTTTAAACAAATTTTTCTTTTAATTTCACATGAATCGAATGATCATTAAAAAATGATTTAAAATGGTTTTCAAGGCATTGTTTTTAAATATTATTATTAGACAAATAATGGTACACAAATATATAATATCATTAAATCGCAGCCTAAATATATAAAAGTCGGTATTATTATTTACAAAAAGAGATGTTAAAATAAAAAATGGAGATAAGAAAGAGAAAGGGTGAGAATATAATCCTATGCAATGCATGCTATTTAATTTTGACATGTGTCAATTTTATAATGGTGGTACATAAATGTGGTACATTTATGTTGTATAGAGGATCTGCTGCCCCTGTAAATAACATCAAAACTCATTTTATAGATGTAAAAAAAACGGCATTTCTAATGTGAGATACTTTGATTCAAGCCTTCCTTGAGATAACTTGTCAGAAAGTGACACGTGGCTTAATTTAATTTAATTTTTAATAGTTTAATATGTGAATTACAAGTTTACCCTTATTAATAAACAAATGTATCTAGTTTTAATTCATATAGTTCCCACGATCAGTTCTTAACTCTCTCTCTCTACTGATACTGAAAATTGACTAATCGAGAGTTTTTGTGCTAAAATTAAATACGCCGCCGCGCCGGAGTAAGATCTGCCGGAGACAAAAAGAACTGGCCATTTTATTAAGCAATTGATTGGCATAAGAGTGGGTGGTTGATCTATTTTGAAGGATTCGGGTGGTTTGGAGAAAAAAATTGTGGAGAGGAACAAGAGATTGTTTTGAAGAAAAATTAGTTTTACGCTAATATTTTTTTTTCTTTTATATAAGGGTATTATCGTCATTGTGACTGTACAACATTTTATTGTACATGTGCAAAATTATCATAATTATTTGTACAGTTGCACAAATATTAACGATCTAGATCTACTTTTTTTAAATTTAAAGGCTCAGATTGACATATCTCAAGAAAGGTCCCCTATCATGGAATCGTATTTTAGAATTGGGGTAAAAAAAAATGTATAAATACTTTCACATCTCTAAATTTCCGTGCTCCTTTGATCATCTCAAATGGTCGGGAGGCTAAACTTTAGTCTCTCAAAATACCACTATTCATTTATTACATAAGGTCAATCTGAAAAAAATAATCCCATGTTTTAATAATTGTTAAACATTTATTTTGCTTAAATTTTCTTGAGTTTATTTTTTATTGTACATTCTTTGTTTTTTTTTGCAAATTCCGATGTAAAAAACTTAAATGCTTGTTAAAATATTTATTTAGGCTATATATTTGTACCATACCATATTTTTGCTTTACTTGTACAAAAAAGTAGTGTTTTCATAACGATATAAGAGAACAACCTTGACACATGAATTATTAAAGTAGTGAATGTGAATAATTATTCATAAAATTCTAAAAAAAAAGTGAAATGTGTTTTGCCCTACTTGTACAGATTGTACTCAATGCATATGCATGAGATAAAGCACAAGTGACAGGCCGGCCCTTTTTTCCATTGGGGCCTAGGCGAAATTTTGATTTGGTATCCTCTATTCCACAAAACTAATATTCCTTTTACTAATAAATATATACACAAAATTACTATTATAATTAGTGTTTAAGTAGTAAATATTAAATCTCTTATTTATAAGCTCTGAAAAAGCATTTGTACGAATTTCTCTCGGCTCTAAATTTTACGTGTTAGATTTATAAAATGTATATCTCTACGCGTGTCATATAATATTCTTAACATGAATCTCATTTCGGTCAACTGTATAATAAATAATTTTAAAATATAAATTGGACAAATTAAATTCAGTCACACACACCCAGATTATTCTTATATATTTTTCTTTATTAAATGTCATTTACTCCGACTTGTAAATGAAAAGAAATATATCAACCATGCTGCTATTAATTTCCCGCATCTCCTCCCTTGAATTCAAAAAAGATTTAATAATAATTCCATTTCTTTTTCTTTTCATGTACAATTGTACAAACCAACCCCCCCCCCCCCCCTCCCACCCCCCCACCTCGGCTCTATCGAAGCTCTCCCCGCTTATATAACACACAAATCCCTGCATGTTCACTGTTCTCATAATAATTCAAAATCAATAATTTATACTGATAATAACAATAAACATCTCAATTTGTTTAAATTACTAATTAATCGCGTTAATAATTTCGTCGGAGAAACAATGAGCGGCCGCTTTTCTAGGGTTTCGATTTCCGATAGCCTCCGGAGAACGATACAGGATATCAAAGAGATCACCGGAAAACACAGCGATGAAGACGTTTACGCAATGCTCAAGGACTGCAACATGGACCCCAATGAAACCGCTCAAAAACTCCTATATCTCGGTATAATACACAATGCATGCACCCACATTTTAAATATGAATATGAGTGTGTTTTCCTTTGAATTGTTTGCTAATGTTGAGGATAATTTCTTTTATTGACATTAAGTTAATTATTCAAAGCTCTTATTCTATTTCGAAGAATTGACGAAAACGAAAGTAAAGGTCCTCTGTTGTGAAATTTGAAAGCTAACACACTTTTGCGCAGTTATATGGCCATATATATAAGCATTTATCTAGTAAAAGTTTGATTTTTAACGTAATAGAGAGGTATAGACCTAGTTAGTAGGTGTATTTGAAATACCATGGTACTTTTATTTTTGAAATCTTGTTAAATTCTAATGTATCTTTTTAATGCTTGTAATCTGAATCAAATCTTTCTGACCTTTTATAAATGTTGTAATTGGTTTGCTGAGTGAATAACTAGCTAGAAATTTAGGAGTGGGGAATGGGCCTCAAATGTATGGATTTTTTTATGCAAGCTCAGATGAAAAGAAGGGAAAAAAAAAACTATTGCAGAATAAATAGAGAATTGAAACTCTTAGAATTTATAGAAACATCAAACGGGCTTAATCAGTGTTACATTTTGGAAAGCTTTTCCTTAAAATAAGTAAACGTGATTCTAACTAGGAAAGTAATTACTAATACAATTCAAGGATGAGCCTCTTGTTAGATTCAAGAGGATTGTAAATATCCTTATACTCCTGATTCTAGTGAGAAACTACTAAACTTAAGGAATTAAGTCTTGGTGGTTACAAGTTGTTCAAGAAACACACTATTCTATGCTTTTCCCATTTCTGTATCTAAAGATAGTATTGTTGCTTGCTTATGTATTTCAATTAGCATAATTGCTTTTATTTCTTAGTCTATTGACCTTGTCTCTTACTCTGTCTTCCCTTGTAATTCTTGGTTTCTTTATGCTGCTCTGGTTTGTCCACTTCTTTTTCTTAAGTAGTGATCTGGAAACAGCCCTTTTGAAATTTTATGTTTATGTGCATACCTATCAATTCATGTCTTTGAAATCTATTTTGCAGATACATTTCATGAAGTCAAAAGGAAACGTGACCGAAGGAAAGTGGTAAGTGGTTTTATTGGACATATTTCTTTCTGGATTCTTGAAATAGAGATGATCTGAGTCACTTTTTTGGTCTTGTCTGGTTTTCCTGCTAATCATGGAGTTTAGAGATGGCCACTAGTTGGATTATACTTATAAGTTTAGTTGAATGCTTTTAGCTTGATGAGATTTGCAAATTGAATTAAAAGCATGTTCAACGATTTCCTCTCACTAACTTGTTGTTAGGGTTTTATCCATATGGTTCAGTAATTGATATTTGTGTAATTTTGTTGTAAGACTTGCAAGAAGAAATTCTTAAACCATGCACTTCTTTTCTTTGAGAAGTGGTAAGAAAGGAAAGAACCAACTTTTGAAAAATCTAGCTTATGTTATGATTGATTGCTATAACTTCGAAAGTTGATGACCCTGATTTATGTGACATTTGGTGGTTTAATCTACTAACCCAGTCAAGTATCCTGTCAGATTTAGTGTTGCTTAGCTTAGTGACATAGGGAATATAGCATCTGGGTTTCTGTTCTTTTCTTATTTTGAATGTTCAAAGCTTTAGAGATGAAAGTAACCAGGAGTTGATTCAGGTGCACAAAGAGTATCAGTAACATTGAGAAATTAAGAAGAGCCAAGATAGAAGCTGTTTTGCATCATCATATCAAGGTCCACTGTATGAGAACAAGAGTAGCAATTTCATCGCGGCATCCAATGGAACAATTGCTGCTACACTTCTGATTATCTTTATAACTAATAAATTTAATCCTTGTACATTGCTAATGAAGACTTCAAACCCTGTCAAAGTTGCAATCAGCCAATAAGGAAAGTTAGTTCACTATCAAACCTTACATGTATTTCAAAATTCAAATACAAGTGAAAACTTTCTGTTTGAAATGTCTAAAATAAGAATTCAAGCAAATTTAAATTCCTGCAAAAAGGATACTCATAGTTAACTGTTCAGTATATTATAATATGGACCTAGCTATAGGCTTATTCAAAACTAAGTTTTATTAATATCTGAGATATTTCTATTTGAATAAGATCTCAGTTCTGGTGACGGTTTCATTAGATATCTTACAACTATCCTCTTTTGTCCTGAGCCAGTTCCTCCACCACCAACCCCAGCTAGATTTAGGCATTTAGTTTTTTCTTTATGGGGTGTTGTTTTACAATCATGTCATATTATGACATCGAATTGATAGTTAGTACTGATTTTGATTTAATTTAATATATTTGGCCTTTTTTCCCCCAAAAAACTCTTAGGATATCTGTGGTTTTATGGTAAGACATCCTTCAATTTTGTTATACCTTGTTGCAGGTTGTTAACAACAGAGCACATGAAGAATATTGGCGAACACCTGGCATGCAGCAGAGAGGAACTAGGGGTGATAGAGGTAACTATTCTACCTCCTACAGTTCTGATGGTATACATCCATGTTCCCTATATAATAGAAACTGGTCAGCCTTCAATTTTCTTTATGAATTAAAATTTGTTGGTGTGAGTTGAATAAGCTTTTTTCATATTGGATTTGGTGAAATCAAATAGAGCTCTCCTGTCCCTGGGCACGTGTTTCCATTTTGCTTGAATGTCTCTTTTGACTAGCTGTTATTGTGTTGGAGTAATATTAGATAAGTTGTCTGAATTCTTGACGGTTATTCGTGCTGTTTAACTGCTGGAGTGCCAATGCATGTTCACATGATGCCTGGTCTCTTGTACTTTAGTAGAAGATATGTCCAGAGCATGCATTTTGTTTCAGTTCAATAGTGTCAAATATGTTCAGGTACTAAATTGGTTCTGGAGAAGAATGAATATTCATCTCCTGAAATGCCTATTTCCATATTAACTGATGCTAAACAGATTAGGAATATGGTGTTGACATGTTACTTTTTGATGATGATAGTAGCCATGCAAGATTCTTATATATTTTCTGATATAGAACTGTTTTAGTTGGCTTTCTGTGCAGTATTTAGAAAAATATTAAAGATAATAAATGATGATTTCCACTCTACTTGATTAACAATTTGAACTTTTCTAGGTCATTGATCGAAAATTATGCATTTTTACACTTCAGCTTATGTTTATAAAGCCTTCAACAATGATGTAATACCTATATTGTAGTTTTGTCAGTAGCAAGGGGTGGACGACAATCAAATGCTCGTCATGACAATGGCTACAGTAGTTCTACAGGGAGAGCTATTAAACCTTCTAATCCAGTTCTGCATAAAATAGAAAATGATGCAGCACCTTCTGTCGCTAGGTTATGCTCATCTCATTAACTATATATTTCAGTCCAAATAGTTATTACAAACTTTTCTCACGTGATAGTTCAGAGTTTTTCAATTGGTCATGAACTTACCATTTGACTGGCATAACATTTCAGTTCCACAGCCCCTGCCAATGGTTTAGCAAGTTTGTCCAATGGAAGCTCTAACCATGAAATGACCACCCAATTAGCTAAACGTAATATCAGAGATGCCATTAATATTAAATCGGCAAAAACGCCATATCTGCCGAATGTTATGGTGAAGCAATTTCTGACTTCAAACCCCGGTCCAACTCCCACCCCGACACCCACCAACACCACTGTGGCAACAGGATCTAGATTTGAAGGTGGAAACTTGAAATTAAAATCTAGCCATCTTGCGCATGTTGTCAGTTCACCATTTGTATCAGGCTTGTACTCTTCTGCATCAGATCCTGTCTTGGTGCCATCGCTCAATCCCCGAAACTCTGGTGCAGTGGGAATAATTAAGCGTGAGACAGGGAACCAGCGAAATATTGCTGAAAGTAGCGCTAATCCCCTGGCTGACAGCAGGATGAATGTTGTTCAGAACGTGACCGCTGGCCAAGCAGTCTCAGAACCTGTTGACTTGACAAGCAATCGGCAGCCAGTTGAACACCAAGGAGTTGAAAGGAGTCAACTGATTGAGTCTTCACGACTTCCATCCTCAACTCGTCATCATAATGCTGCTGCCAATGGTAACCAGGAAATTTTGCACAGTTTGACAAATAAATAATCTTTTTTTTTTATCTCTGCTTTATATTCTAAATATATATTCAATGTTCACACTTGAACTATATCAAGACAGTTATTTAATTGAGCTCTAGTTCTGAATTGCATCATTTGCAGATGAGAGGGTTCTTATATTGTAGCTTGATTATGGACAAAATTTTCCTACCTAGATAACAATTGACATCAGAATATTAATTTTGGATATGATGTGTATGAGCCTTTTTTTTGTTATTCAGGTATTTGGGGGGAAAAAAATTTCCATTCAGTTCCTTAGTTTCTTTAACTGGTTTATGTTTTCATTCATTTCCTTGTATGACTAAACAAAAACCTTCATTTTAAAAGCAGAGATCCTTGTTAAGTTGCCTTTAGTATCAAACGTATAAAGTAAACTGGAGCCAAACGCCAATCTGGCTTGGAACACATGAGAACCTTGTCGTGTTTGATGGGTGGATTATTTTGGTGAATTTCCCCCCCTTGTAAACCAGCATTACCAAATAGGTCACTTCATTTAGTCTATTTCAGTCTACGTTGTTTAATTTTGTTTACAATATTTGACCATATTGTTTCATTTCCCATCATCTTGGTTCTCTTTCAACTGTGATACTAGGATACAAGTTGATGCTAATTATCAAAGACAACAATATGTTTGTTTTAGTAATTAATCATCACATTGATTTCTTGTTGCTTAACATAAATAAATGACGCAGACATGAGTATATGTCATATGCTTTTGGCTTCATTTATTGTTGTTTATTTTGTCTATTACGTGTACAGAAATGTTGTCGGGAGCTGCTGGTGTTACATCGGAAGCTAATCTACATTCTCTTTCCGCACCAGGGGATCCTTCTTATAACAAAGCAACCTCAGAAGTTGATGATAAGCTACACAAGCTACATATCTCTGCCCGTCAGTCTGTTATTTTTCCCAATCATCTTCACGTGCCTGAAGCTTATAAAAATGTTTTGACTTTTGGAAGTCTTGATGCTCAGGACTCCAATCCAAGTGATGTATCAGTTCCAACAAATGCTGACACTGCCAAGGAACCTTCTCTAATGTAAGTAATCAGGATATTATTCTCTTCTCTATAACTAGTAGTTGGTTCAAATCTATCTATAGTTGCATTTTCAAGTTATTCTATGTGGTAGCTGTATAGGTGTCTTCCTGCTATACTTTGCATGTATATGGACTGTATATCCATTCCTCTCATCCATGTCCTAATCCTATTTTAAATATCGATTTGCATATCTATAATTATTTGTTGCAGCCATCAATCTACATCTTCAGCAGCTGGACACAGTGATTATCCTGATCGGCCGCAGTCTCCTCCCCATGTGCCAGTGAATTCAATACCATCACAAGAAAACACATCATCTGGTATTCATCAGAGATTTGACCAGGCAAAGCAGGAGACATATCGACCTGTTGGAGGTTCTCACACTCCAATTTTCACCCCCATGCCAGACTATGGTCCTAGTTTTGGACCACCCCCTGTTGTAGGATCCCATCTTGTGCAATTAGAAGGACTTGATCCACAGGTATGTTATCCTTTTTATGTGCTCATTCTAGACCATGTCTTAATATTGCTTATTTGTTGCGAGTCTAGTACTTACGGTCTCCTGAATTCTTGAATGAAGTAATCAATTAATTCTGCACATTAAACTTTAGTGATCAAAGTTGGTTTTCTGATTTTAGATAAAAAAAAAAGCCGGAAAACTTTACATTCTAGGCACTGCCTGGTTGAGTTGAATGTCTACATTTATAAATACTTTATTTTGCATCTTATGTCTATTTCTTTAAAAACTTTATTTTGGATGCTCAAAATTTTGCTCTAATATCACCCCCACCCTTTTTTCATATCTATATACAATCCACCCCCTCTAACTGTATTTTGATATATGATGAATCCCAGGGAGCAAATTCAATGATTTCATTAACTGGTTCGACTCCATCTGTGACACAACCAACAGGAATGGCTCAAAGTTCTATTGCTGTATCACCACAGTTATTTCCTTTCCTCCGGCATCCATATCCTCCTAATTACATACCGTATAGTCCTTATTTATCTCAGCTTTATATGCCCCCACAAAATGCGCATCAGTTGTTAAGCCACAGCGGGTTCCCTCAGCAACCTTCAGCTGGCAACATCTACATGCCACCATCTGCTGCGGCTGCCCCAGGAGTTAAATTCCCCATCACACCACTGTACAAACCAGGAAATTTTGCTGGAAATCTGACACACTATGGAATTTCTTCTAGTTATGGTTCATATGGAGCCTCAGGGGTGGGTTATAGTTCCAGTAATGCTTTTACACCAGGTACCTCTGCTAGCAATGATGATATTGCAGGATCTGAGCTTAAGGAAAAGAATGTATGCTCAATGATTAATCAGGTATGCAGTAGCTTGCTTTTCTGAATATTATTTCCAATGTGGATTGTTTTTTCTTTCAAGGGTATCAAGGCCTTAGGCCTAACTGCCTTTCGAGGCACTATCAGGTACATCAAGTGGGCACTTCTCCGGTGGGGATATCTCAGTATGCATATCTTAGTTTGTGTCCACCTATTTTTAAAATACTAGTTTTATGTTAACTGGCTATGACATTGCACAATTCTGAGACCAATTTAAGATTTAGACTATAATACTTATACACGTACTCACACCCTCAAACATTAGATTATGAATTATGTTGCATAATTTTATAAAAGAAAAGACAGTATTTGTATTAGAATCTTGTTTGGGTATAAAAGTTTTCCTTCCTCGTTGTCTTGGTCCTTTTTATTACATTGATACCAATTTGGTTGAAGCGCTTTTGCAGAATGAGAATTTGCCCGTATTTACTTCTGGATTTGGACGAGATATACTGACTTTCCAGCCAAATGTTTTCTACAACCTTCCACAAGGACAACCTGTTGGCTTTTCACCTGCGCAGGTTGGTCACAACTCCTTTGGTGGAATTTATCATCCATCTCCGAGCATGTCAACTCCATCATTAGTTCAATCACTCCAGCCACCAGGGGGAACGATTGAATCTATTGTTCCTCCTCTCACTTATTCTCAACCGCAACTCCAACCACAAACGCAGCATGGACAGATGAATTGGAATGAAAAATTAGTCAATGGAGAGAACATTTGATACATAGCAATGTTACCAATGATAAGTTGATATTGGTCAATCAGAGTGTAAATACAAAGCGCGGCTATGAACAGGTCATAGAGTTCTTTTTGGTGGATGGAAAATATTACCAAGCTAACTGGTTAGTTTTTTTAACTTTTCGTTCAGTTTGGGGAACTTAAGAGCTTCCTCAGTCGGAAAATGATTGCTGTTATTGCAGTTTCCTTTCCTTTTAACATTGTTGAGGTATAGGGATTTGAAAGGTTGGCTTAAGCTGTTTGGGATCTCAATATTTTCCAATTCATGTCTCCCCAAAAATTGAAATTTTTTGATAAGTTATATATTCCCATGAAGAAAGTGCCAATTTTGATTCCAATTTCTAAATTTTCTTTTCCCTAAATATTGTTTTCATTATTTGTCATTTCACTCTGCTTGAAATGGGAAATTCCCATATATATATAGAAGATACTCATAGTTTTCATATCAGCCGTAGCTATATCTCTTGTTCATAAGATGATTTGTAAATGTGACAGTTTCACTGCATCATGAAAAACAAATTGTTTTTTTTTTTTTTTTTTTGGCTATTACATACCCAAATTGATCTTGATCTTTTTATTATATTTTTGTCATGCAAACGATGACAACACATTAGCCTTTGAAAAAGGAAAAAGAAATGAAAAAGAAAGAGAACCGAAAGAATTTTTTAAAACATTATCCGATTATTGCATATCCTAGAATCATAAATTGCAAATTACATTTAAAAAAAATATAACTCAAATATATGACTAGATAAATACTGCTACGAGAATATTGACATGGTTAATGATAATCTATTAAACAATATATTGACACATGATAATAGAATTTCTGATAATTCTACGTTTCTTTTGTTTGTCTAATACTTTAATTTGATTTATTATTTTTAACCTCCAACTACACGTTTCATATTTCTTAAATTTCGATGCTAATGTGCGTAGGGAGGCTAGCTAGAAACTAGTAATATAAAGTATTTTCACTTATTTATATCTTCTGAATTAATAGTTTAATATTTTTCCATTTAATTACAGAAACAAATATTTAATGAGACTACATTAATAATATGCTTTTATGTCATTTTAATTCTGAGAGAAATTTATCGGTGAAATATTTGAACAGTAACCTGGATATATATCTTTGAAGTAATGTTTTTTTTCCACCTATTTTGCAGATAAGTGTTGGTATACATCATATATGTATAATTTTAATTAAAACCTATAAAAGATGCAAAACATGATTTATATATGCAAAATGAATGGTTTCTAACGCGCTTATAATAGTTAATTACTATAGTATTTGATACTATTATAACAAACTTGAAGGGGGGGCCAATGAAATCGTAAGTTCATGTGATTATACAAATCTACCTATAATAATATAATTAATATCCGAAATTCCTTGTAATATTTTCAAATGTGTCAAATTTTGATTGGCTTAATCCCACTTTGCACCCTACAAATAGGAGTATTTTTCACTTTGCACCCTACAAAATTTTTTTATCACAATTTGCACCCTACAAACCACTATTTCATTTCAGATTGCACCCTCAACCATTTTCAGCACATTTAAGTCGCATGGGTAAGGGTAAATCCATCCATTCACATTATTAATCACCCCAATTTCCCTTAAAAAACAATATATGGACAAAATTAACATATCACCATAATAATAACTTTAAAAAAAGGCTGAAAAATAGAAAACAAGTTTTATGGGTACTATATTCTCAATTTCTCCCCTTTCTTCTTCAAATTCAATCCAGTGTCGTCTTTTTTTTTTTTATGTTTGAAAAAAAAAATGTGTTGGGTGCTAAGAAAAGAAAATGAATTGTGTTTACCATATTCTCAATTTCTCATCTTATTTACGTTTTGATTCTCATTTTCATTAACTATATTACACTTGTTTGTAAAATTAGTAATTAGGGATAATTAGAAATAATACATGTATATCCTCATAATTACTCTAGGTTAGTTTCAATAATTATATGTATAGTGGAAAAGAAAAAGGTAGCACTGGAATTGACTTGAAGAAGAAAGATAAGAATTGAGTAAACCCTAAGTCCCCGTAAGACTTGTTTTCTATTTTTCAAATTTTTTTTTTAAAGTTATTATGGAGATGTGTAAATTTTGCGCATATATTATTTTTGGGGGGAAATTGGGGTGGTTAATAATGTGAATGGACGAATTTACCCTTACTCTGTCAACTAAAATGGGCTGAAAATGGTTGAGGGTGCAATCTGAAATGAAATAGTGATTTGTAGGGTGCAAATTAAGATAAATTTTTTTGTAGGGTGCAAATTGGAAAATGCTCCTATTTATAGGGTGCAAAGTGAGATTAAGCCAATTTTGATTCCTAAAAAGAGAGACAACACCTCTCGAAAAAGAAAAGAAAAATTAGAGAAAACAACAACAAAAAGAGCCACATTAAATTTAAAAAATCGCTTCCTTTCATCCTAATTTTCAGGAGAAAAGCTTCAATATACCCTTTGTAAACTTGATACGGCTTAGAATATAATTTGATACAAAATCAGTACAAATTTAAGCAAATCTTATCCAAATACATTTCCTTTTTCATATACTTACGATATAAATGTTCACGCGCTTTGCATGAAATGTGAATTCAAAAAGCAAATCGAAATTAACCTAATCTGACGGTTAAAATCCCCAATTATTATATAAATGTGCAAATAATTGCGGCAGAAATCGAATAAAAAGGAAAAGTAGAAGGTATGGTTAATACGGATGGGGATGATTTTGAAACGCAGAATTCGATATGGAGTTGGGTAGAAGATAAGCAATTTGAGAATTGTTTGATTGAATTTCCCGAAGACTGCCCATATCGGTGGGAAAAAATCGCGGCAAAGATCGGAAACAAATCAGCGTTGGAAGTTGAGCAACATTACGACGTATTGGTCAACGATGTAATGGCGATCGAAGCGGGGTTAATTGAGTCGCCGGAATACGTGGAGAAAGATTCGTTCCGATCATCGGAAACCCCTATGCCAGAGAAGAAGCAATCCGGTGTGCAGAGGAAAGCGGCTAGACCGTGGACCCCAGATGAACATAGGTAAAATTCAAATCATAGTATATTATTTTTCTTAATATGATGAAAGATAAAGTTTTCTCTTTCTGCTAATACTTTAGTATATCATCTCCCCATTTTATTGTTGAAAAAAGTAATTGAGTTTGCTGAGGTTAGGTCATACTGTATAGTATATAATTATGGTGGTTTTGAGAACCAAATGAAGTATGGACAAATTATCAAAAAAAAAAAAAAAAATGAAGTATGGACTTAGTTTGGATGCTTTTCACTAAAATTCTTTTTGGATAAAGTTTGCTATGTTATGTATGATTTTACTGATATGTTTGGAAATATAAATATCGAAAGAATTTCAATATCTTCTTGGATTCTTTTCGGAAATTACGAAAATCAAAGAAAAATATACAGTTTAGTTTGATAATAGAGATTTTCCGATACTCTTGGTGGATTCATATTAAAACTTTGATCCATGACCACTCTTTTAATTTTAATAGATGGGAGCAAGGTTTTATTAGTCATGTGGTGAACAATGAAAACAAATGAACCATACGAAATTAAGGTTCTTTGGGATTTGATTGAAATACTTTTTAGGAATTCAACTAATTAATAGGATAACATGAAAACAATATACTTTAAGACATGCGTTTCATTTGTGTTTTATTAGACTTTTATCGTAAAACAATTATTTAAATGGGTTGCTAGGTGGATCATACTTTATTTGTCCTATTTTCTAGTTTTCTTTGGTATGTGCAGAGTTTTATGTGTAATCACAATTCTAATAGTTGTTGAAAATTATATTATAAAATACAGGATTCTTTTATTTAGAAAATAGTTGTATTATAGAAGAAACATAAACTTTGTTTTGAGACTTCAACATGTGGGATTAGTTTTTAGGTTTGAAATAATCTAGAGACACTTTGAAATGATTTTTAATGTAGAAATAAACCCTTAATGAAAACCATGAAGATAAAAAATTAATCTTGGGTTTTTACAATTCCTGTTCTTTTTTGTTTTCATTTTAACTTTATCCAGGAATGACACTAAGTGCGTAATTATCTTAATTTAAGACAGATTATTTCTAGTTGGATTGGAAAAATACGGGAGAGGAGACTGGAAGAGCATTGCAAGATATGTCGTCTTAACAAGAAATCCTGCTCAAGTTGCTAGTCATGCCCAAAAATATTTTGAACGTCAAGAGAAGGAAGATCAAAACAAGAAACGACGTAGTATTTTTGATAATTCAATTGCAGAAGTAAGATCAAAACAAGAAACGACGTAGCATTTTTTGATAATTCAATTGTGGAAAGTAGTTTTACAACTTCTAATTAATTTCACTAACTGATTCTCATGTATGTAAATAAATTAATTAGGTGGAGGGCAATGGAAGTAAATATGGGTTTGGGAATTTTTAATTAAATCAAATTTAACCTCCAGTTATCAAAGTTTAATTGTGAAAAGCCTTGTGTTACCATGTGCCAAGCCTAACTACTTTCTGATGGAGAAGGGTTGTCTTTTATTTTTCTATAGGCAACAGACTGCAGAATAATCATGATACCATGCTTGATTCAAAAAGTAATGCTTGATTCATAAAGAACAAAAATGTTAACATATAAACGAGCACGATATATTCACACATTACGAAGGCTTTGTTCAAGGACCTCGTTTTCTTTTCTAATGGCATCAAGATCTGCTTTTATCTTGCCAATGTTCAAGCTTCTAACACTAATACCGGCAAGTTTGGACTCGTAATCAGCAAAATCTCTCCGACTTCTGTCAGTGGCAAGAATCTTTTCAGTAATTTGTTCAAAGCTATCGTGGATGTTTGTGAGAAGTCTATAGGCTTGTCGAGCAACTGGGTCTTTTTTGGCTTCCCTGCAAATATACATCACAAACATCTGGACATGATAACTAGGACCTAACAAAACAAAACAATAAAGAAATGTGTACCTGAAAATTGTTTCTTCAACCACAGCATATGTGCGATTAAGTCGTTCTTGAATGGTATTACTCTCCAACTGAAGCTCCCTTGTATCCTTCAATATCTGCTGTATGTCAGTATCTTGTTTACGGCTATTCTTTGCGATCTCATTAATCCGCTCAATGTAGGATCTTCTAGATGGGAGTTTGGGCTGTTTCTCAAGATCTGATGAAAGCTTGGATATTTCATCCTCCCTTGGGTTAGACAAGAAAGAAATAATAAGACAGCCACATAAGATGAGAAACGCTACATGTTGCATCTCAATATGCAGCAAGAAACTCCATATTTTAAATGCATGATGAACTATGCTTGCCCAAAAGCAGAAAAAGGAAAAAAGGGAAGAAAAAAAATATTATTGGCTGTGGATATTATCAATAACGTTGCAGAGCATATTCAAAGAAATTTGACTATATGCTAGACGCATAAGAAACTTCCCCCTAGTCACAGAAGAAGTTGAACCAATGCATTGCGCAGTCATAATATTATGAAGTGAATCAACACAGCTTCTCTCCTACCTATGTGGAATACAGTAATTAAATATTGCAATTTGTGTTTTAGCTTGGCTCACATGCCTATACAGTGACCATATGTTGTCCAAACATCCATAATATCACATTTTATGCTCATTTTTATTTCAGATAATTCACATGCAATTAATCTTAAAATACACTAACTTAAGCAGCTAATGAATGTAAACCTTCCGTATTTTCTCAGCCTATAGTTAACTGCAAATCCATCTAAATATTGCAGTGGGCCAATATCTTGCAAGATAAAGCAAATTCAGAAGGATAGAAAAATTAAGTACAACCTCATACTATATAGTAGCTAGTTATTACGTATATAGTTGCAGACAAAATACATAACTAAAATATTGAAGTACCTCCTTTTGATCTCAGCTAAAACAGATTCTGTTTCCAACTCAATTTCTTTTCTTCTTGTAAGCTTTGCATATGCTTCTGGATAAAGTTCTAAGAGAGACTTCTTGAGAGTTCTTTCTTTCTCCCGCAGAGTTTTTTCCATCACATCCCTGCAATTAAAATAGGGTCAACTTATTTGCAGAAAAAATTGCTATGCAGCTACACTGTCAAGGCGTAATATTGCATTCCTTATAGTTTAGTTGATAACAACGATGACAAGGGTAGATTTGGAAAAAATCACCAAAGGAGTACTTCAACAATTTTTTGTTCTTGTTATTTAGTTCTGGTAATGTTGAAGTGAGGATCACCGAAATCCATACCATTCAGACTCCAGTTCATTGAGCTTGAGTTTTTTTGCTTCCACTTGGTCAGTGAGCTGTTCAACGTGAAATTCAATGGGCTGTTGGCCATCAAATGCCATTTTTTCTGCTGCTTTTAACAATTGAAGCTCCTCCTCTAGATGCCGTAATTCTGAAGATTTTGCATTCATCTGCGTCTTTAGCATTTCTTCTTGGTTTTGTAAAACCTCCTGTTATTTCATAAAATTGTTCAGGGAAAGAAACATTTCGGGAAAATCAAATTATTAATTTAGACAAAAGATATCTTTCTCTTTTATTTTTACTTCCAATATTTGTCAGCTACGCGATCGGCTGTATAATAACCAAATCACTGCTGCCTACTTCTCTTGAGACTATATAAACTCTGTTTATATCTAAACAAATTCAAATGCCAAACAATAGAATTTCGCAACCTTAAATTACCTTTGCACAACCTTGATCACCTAAATCATTCTTCCCCAAGCTTTCAATCCCTCGTGATGAACACTTGACACCATCCCCAGTATTCGATTGGGTCTCAACGAAATCTTGTTCAGTCGCTCTAGATGCTTCTACACCGATTTCAACATTCTGTAAAACTGAATGTGGTACATCAGACTTTTGAGCTACTTCATCTTCAGATTTCATATTAGAGGACTGGGGCACCAAATTCGCCAACCTCAAATCTTTTACTCGAGTTAAAATATCCCCATTTTGCATTGATACTCCCTCATCGTGTGCCTCCTCTTTCGTACTGCCTCTGTTTTCATCTCCACATTCCCATAAAGCAGATGTTCGAGATTCAGACAGCCTTCTCTGCAAAAACCTGACCAGCTTATACAGGTCCTCCTCCGATGGATATAGAAACTGCCTAAGCAACACATAATCACATCATCAGAGACAATCCAAGTCAAACCCAACCAAATGCTTGTTTATGGACTATACAACATTTAGGACTGAACATCAAAAGAAACTTCTCGATAGTAGACTAGAGTTCATTCAACAAAAGCTCGCTTGAGCTCGATTCGACATGCATACCAAACAAGCTTGAACAACATATTTCATTCGACTGAGCTCGACTCGCTAATCTAAAAGTTTATAAAATACAAGTAAAAATATCAAGTTACCTCATGCTCTTGACTCGAGCTCGTTCGATGAAAGCTCGTTCAAACTCGGTTCATTTTTTAAGCTCGCACTTAAACCAAATATGAAAACGATTCAGTCGGGCGATAGCCCTAACAACAAGTGTATATCCCTCGTCCCTCCCTAATTGCGTAAACAAGTCTAATCATTGTCTAGAATAACATTTTACTACTTATTCTCAATAGAAAATTGTTCAATCAAGAGAAATATTTTATTTTAAGGGAGATAGAATTGAACCGTGTGGAAGCTAAGGTCGCCGCGGAATCCAAGGTTTCTGACGGCGGAGGCGAGATCCGTACAGGCCTTGACTCGGTCAGCCATGGAATCCTCCGGCAAGGAAGGCGGAAACGGTGACGTACTGCCTATCAAGCTGAGTGCGTGTGAGCAGAGGGTGTAGAGGGTTTCTGGAGTCAGGTCGTGTACCGATGAGACGCAGGGCGGGATCGGAACTCCCAAATTTGCTAGCGAGTTTACCAGTAATATCTCTTCAGATTCTTCCATCCCTTCCCACAATTGAATTGACTGTGAGTTTCCAGACGACGTCGTGCTGCTGGTTATGCTTCACTTTCTTATGCTTTCGCCCTTTGGGTAGCTTTTCACATTTTCTTAAGATTTTAAATAAACAATAATTTAATTATGTTGAGAATTTTGTTACATATTATATTATTACTAAGATTTATAATACACGTTCAAACAAGTAACTTTTTCAAGTATATGAAATTCAAGATCATCTTAAAACATTCTCCAAAATTATAGAAACATTCTTTAATAATAATTCAATCAAACAAGCCCTTAAACCTTTACATATGGACATAGTCTTATGTAAAATTGTTGATAATTGCATAAAAAAAATACCATTTTCTGAAGTTGCAAAAATATATATTTAACACTTTCCTCACGTTACAACTACCAATCAAAATCTTCTCTTTTATCGATTTTACAACACCCAAGATCTTTTTGAATTTCCCAAATATACAAAATACATAAAATGCTTTGAAAAGTTAAGAGAAAGATATTCAAAAGTTGTATATGCTCTACTCTCACCTAAAATCCCATGAAATATTTGAGACGGAGAGAGTATTGAAGTAATTAATAAAGTATGAGAAACGCCCGAGCATACCAAGAAACAAGTTCCATTATTGCATGGAAATGGTATTCAATAAACCCTTTGATGAGAAGTGCCTCATCTTCCTATTCCTCTTCCTCTCCCTCACCTCCAATTCATCCCATAGGTTCTATTTCAAGCACATCCAATTTTATACTTAGGGATTAAAATTATGGGCATAATAGAGTATAGTTTTCTCACTCATCAAACACACATATTGATCTGATTAAATTTAGAACTTCATTGACATTCAAAAAAGTTAGTATTTTCTGGACGTGCCATCAATTCAGGTATTAAACCAAAAAATTAGATTTTGATAAGCTTTCTTACAGTGTGAAGGACTCAATCTTTCATTTTAAACATTATTTAATGGTTCGTATATTGAAGTACAAGTACTAAAATTATAATATTTTCTCATGTATTAAGTAATATGATTCTATTCATATGTGTTCCAATAATGTTCAACTTTTTATTTATCGAGTAAAATTTGTTAGTGTTAACAAACTCGATATAAATCTGAAGTCCGAAAAGTTACAAAAGCGAGTTTGAGCCAAAACAATCAGAAAATTTATAACTTGGATTTCAACCTATAACTATGAAACCCGATAATATTTGAGTATGAGTCATTTAAAGCTTGGCTCACGAGACCCCATTGACAACCCTAAATGAAATTCTACTCTACAACATTTCGACAATTAACATTCGTACCTCCCATTTGAATTTGGTTGGAAACGTGCCAATTTATAACTTTATACTAATTTGCCAATGTCAGCCTATGTTATAGTTTACAGGTCAAAGTCCAAAAGATTTGGTCCATTTGAGTCCACTCAACTCAAGTTGTATCAAATAAACGTGACAAATATGATCAGATCAACTCGAGTCTCGAGTCTGAATCTCGCTTTGTTTATGTTGGGTACAACTATGATCACAATTGAACTTTGTTCGAATTTAAAGTTTTCATGTCTAATGGATTTTGCCCGGATTCAATAGTATATTGATTTTTTTTTAATCGAATAAAATCATCATTTTTAAGACAACAAGTTTGTTAACTTTAATTATCAATTAACTCACACCACATGTTCAAATTCTCTTCATTATCCACCAAAAATGGTTCAAATGATTTAATTAATCTCGTTAGAAAATATTAATATATTAAAATTAATTTATATTGTTAGATGACGATATGAAGGAAAAGAAATCACGAAAAATTAAATAATGTTCTCTACTTTCTTTTAGTTGTACTAAATATTTTTTTTGGTGACATGGCTTTAGATTTTAAATAACTGAATTGACCCAGCTTCTAATTAATACGGGAAACCTTCTTTTAGCTTGGAATTATTTGGACTCTTATTAATGCAAATTTGATTTGTTTATTTAAAAAAAAAAATCATAATAGTCAAATTGGATTTGAGAATTTGGACTAATTGTGCTGCCCAAAATTTGGCGGCAATTATATCGTGGTGGAGGCCCCGTAAACGAAGTCACTTGTAGAGGTCAAGTTATAATTGAATGTTTATATATCACTTGTATATGAATAAAATATGTGTATTTTTTAAAAGACTTTGAATAAACAGATAATATATAAGGTCATCTCCAATGGTAGGGGCAGCCCTGTCTGATCATTTCCAATGGCAAGGTTCCGAACCCCAATTAATTCAACTTTATTTTCTTTCCCCACTTTCACTATTATAATAATACTTTTGATTTTATTTTTTATATTACTATTAATATTAATAATACTAATAACTATTTAATAATATAATTAAATTAATAAAAATATTATAATATTAAAATTAAAGAGAGTAGTAAAAGTAAAATTTATTCAAGATAGGAAATACAACAATAATTGTAATTGTTTGAATTTACTTATCTTGTTAATTTTAGTATGTTATTAAATATTTCTTAATTTAAATTATTTGTAAAAGTGTTTAATTTAAAAAAATTAATGATTAATAATTTGCCCATAAAAAAATTTAATTACAATTCTAACTAATTTATAAATTTAATTATAATTATAATTATAATTAATTATTAATGACTTGTCCATAAAAGAATTGAAATTTTATTATATTAAATAATTCAATTAAAAATTAGTGTATATATATATATATATATATATATATATATATATATATTTAAATACTTGTAAATATACTAACAAATTCTATTATGTTATCAATTCTACAAATTTAATTTAATTTAGGAGGAAATTTTAATTTAATTAAATAATCAATTTTAAATATATAAAACAATTAAATTTTATTTAAAAAAACAACAACTAAAGAGGTATCTTCACGCGACCCCCACGCCGCGAACAGAGCTCCGCCGAGCCCTGTTGCCACCCCGGCTCGTGCCCCTACCCATTGGAGATAGCCGACAGTCCGACCCTTGAGCCAGCCCCGCGCCTCTCCGACTCAATCACCATTAGAGATGGCCTAAAGTCCTATATATGGTAAACCATGTATCAGAGTCAAGGTTATGAATTCGATTCTTAATCGGAACAATTACTTGGGAGGAGATTGTTTACCAAGATTTGATAACAATTCCCACAAATTGAACAAAGTTTAACAAATTATTAATTAAATTGCTGATACATTAAAAAAAAGAAAAAAGGGATTGCAGATACCTTTCAAATTGTACTTATTATGTACTCCTATAAAATATAAGTTTTAAATTTTAATCGATGATTAATTCAGTTAAGCAACCGTCTTGTTTACATTGCCGACTTCGGGGACCTTTAAACGTCCTAGAACCTCAAAAAAAAAAAAAAAAAGAAAAAGAAAAAAGTAAACGGCCTAGAAGCTTAGCCGACATTTGTATCTAACCAGAAAACAAAAGGCTTGAATTATTACATTCGATCAAACGATTAAGGATAAATTTCCTTATTAAGAAACTCAATTATTGATTTCCATTAAAATCAAAGTCTGGATAACTCAAATATAAAGATGGAAAATATTCTTCTTATATGCTGAATTAAAAAGAACTTTGAGGTTTTTCTATGGTTGGGGAAGAACCCACAAACCTTAGCTTTCAGCTTAACTTGCTTATAATACAAGTGAATATTAAGTTAGGCCAACTCACTTTAAATCAAAGCAAAGCTGTTGGATTCTTGGTCGCCATCTGAAACCCAATCTACCACCTTCCTCCATTGAAACACTTCACCTTCTTGCTCTAGTCTAATTATGACTTCTTTTTATTCCCACCCACAATCCATTTTCCTCTAAATTGTCAAAGAAATATTTGATGCCATTCACGTGTTTGATATTTTGTCTCAGAGAATTTTTTTAAAGATCTCAATGAATTCAAGATACATCTATGCTCCAAATTCATTATGCATTTCTGGAAATGGAGTTAACTTTTCATCATTTTCTCAAACAGGGGAAGAAAGATTTATTGCTGCAAATTCGCGCAGTAGGCCTTATCCTAATTCTCCTCCTTCATTCCTAATAAGATTAGCTATGAAAGTATCAAGAGCAAGATGGTACACTTTCTTGAGAAGAGTGTTTCATTACCAAAACGGGTCAGGGTCGAACCTTGGACCTAATCCATTCAATTCCGGGCAATGGATGCTGATGGAATGCATTGTTTTAGCACTACAAGTTATTGCATCAGCATATACTCTGTTCATTTCCAAAGGGGAGAGACCGGTTTGGCCCATGAGAATATGGATTTCGGGTTACGCTTTTGGTTGTTTCCTTAATCTTATATTGCTCCACTGGCGCTATAAACACGTTTACATAACACACGAAAACAATATTTCAAACGCGTCGGATATCGAACTACAGAGAAACCATGAAGAATTAAGGTAAATCCACTTAATTAACTCAAATTTAAACCGAATTTATAATGACATAATTCTGATATGAAATTGATTGCCATATGATCAGATTATTGAAGTACATGAACAAATGCAGGACTTCACTTGAGCTGATATTTGCGATATGGTTTGTGATGGGTAATGTGTGGATATTTGATTCGCGTTTTGGTTCATATAATCGAGCTCCAAAACTTCATATACTCTGTATCTCATTGCTTGTTTGGAATGCTGTGAGCTACTCTTTTCCGTTTATACTGTTTGTGTTGTTGTGCTGTTGTGTCCCGTTACTTAGTGGTCTCCTAGGATACAACATGAACTCCGCGAACCATGAACGAGGAGCAACCGAGGAACAGCTTGCTAGTCTATCAAGCTGGAAATACAAGGATGTGTGTAGAAATTTTGAGCTCGGAACCAAGAACAATGAAATTCAAGTATGTTGTATTCTATTGCCGTTAGTATCTTTTATTTTATATCAACAAAATAATAGTAGTCGGTATCTTTTATTCTATTAGTACTTTTTGTTAATTTTTCTTGCTGGTTTTCCTAATTATGATATTTTCTTTTTAGGGGCAAATTGTGGTATTTTAAGGACATATGATTGGCATATCATTTGTAAAACTTGAAGAAATTGAGTATTAGCTATTAAATTATTGCCACAAGTTGCATATCTATCCTTTTTGTCAGATACTTTACAGAATTGCGCTTCTGGTGTCGCACTCTACAAAATTGTACTTTTGATCCTAGTTCTTTAAAATATTTTCAATTCTTGGTCTTATATGGTTGTCTCAGTTCTAAACTTTTGGTCCTATGAAATTGTCTCGCTTTTTCACTTTTGATTACAAAGAAGACTATGAGACAAGAAATTCATAAATAGGGACCAAAAGTGCCAAGGGTCCCGTCCCATGGGACTAAAATCACAAATTTCTCGAAATTTGTAACTAAAACCATATCTATCCTTTTAAGAAAATGTGGCAAACTAGAACTGGATATAAAAAAGACCAAACTATTTATTATGAAAATTTAAATTTTCTTATATTTCTCGATAAGAAAAGGAAGTGGTGATTAATGGTTTCTCTCTATATATTTTAAACAGGAATGTTGTATTTGTTTGGCTAAGTACAAGGAAAAGGAAGAAATTAGGCAGTTGCCATGTACTCATATTTTTCACCTAGAGTGCGTGGACCAGTGGCTCAAGATTTTATCTTGCTGTCCTCTTTGTAAGCAAGGGATAGAAAAGTAAAACTCCCAAAAAAATATATTTGTAAATCTTGTATTGTATTGTATATGTAGGTTTAATGATCTATCTACTACACAATATATTCTTTCTACTTTCCTGAATTTTTTTCCACAAATTAAAAGTAAAATAGTCTATAGTGTAGTGATTCCAGGTTGTGCAAATATATAATAACCTCTTTGTTCCATTTTGCCAGTGTTACATGAATCAATGAGAACTAGTGGCCACAAATTGTGATTGACGGACTCCTCATTTCTAGCATATATTGAGCGGCCAGAAATGAGGAGTCCACTATACATATTAACCAGAATAGTTTGTGAAATTGTTTTCCTCACAATTATTCTTCAGGTTTATACCCCTTTTTTAATTTCTGGGGTGTGAACTTCATTAATCATTGTTTTTCTCTTCCAAGAATTCATACAAGAAAAGGCCCCTTGGCTGAAAAACAAGGCGAGATATATTGGCAGAAAAAGATCTGCTTCAATTTTCTGCCATTTCCATATCTCCTTGAACAAAAGCCAGGCATTTCCAAAAACATTTTATTCATATTTAACAGAATTTTGGAGGAATGGAATCGATGAAGAAGCCTAAACAATTTTGTGGTTCACATCTAAACATTGTTGAAATAAAGAAACAGTATGTTGGCAATATGCCATCAGTACCAGCAGATAATGCGGTTGCGGTGGCGGTGGCGAAACAAATTCCAGTGCAGTGCCTCTGTTCGCCCACCACACACGTCGGGTCTTTCCGTTGCCGCCATCATAGAAATAATGTTTGCTACACCTAACATAAATGGATCCGACCCGCAACACCCATTGCACATATCAGATTGTTAATATTGTCAAGTTTTTCTTTTCTGTTATGTTTGGTTCTTGAATTTCAGGGAGTAAAATGTTAAAAGTTAAATATTTTTCTTGTATAAAAAATAATAGAATGATGAGTTTTATTTTTTGTTCATTTTCATTTTCGTCATAACGTTACATGTGGAGATTCAAGAATATAATGTAGCTAGCCTTTTTTATTTTTTCCTTTTACTTGGGGGTAATTGCTATTGGGACAGCAAGCATCATCTTGATATTATACTTTCTTAATGCTATCCTGCAATTTGTAGGAATATATATATATATATATATATATATATATATATATATATATATATATATATATATATATATATATATATATAATATAGGAAAGTGCACGTACGTTGTATGTGTCTAATTAATTTAATGGGTATTGTTTGTAAATTAGAGTAAAATTAATTTTATTGTCATAAAATAGAGCAAATTAACATGTGCTTCACCGAGTTTAATTTATTTTTCACCGATTTAACATATTCTTTACCTGATTTTATTAATTTTACCAGTTTAATGTTTTATCCATTTACTTATCGGTTTTCACTTATTTTCATTGTTTTTATGATTTTGTCCTTATGTGTTTCCCGTTTTAAACATCATTCTACCGGTTTCATCTTATATTTTGTCAGTTATATTAACCCGTTTTTACCAATTTTGCACATTTTTTCACAAATTTCACGTGAATTTTCATTGATTGACACATTTTCACCGACTTTATTAATTTTCCATCAATATCATCTGCTTTCATTGATGTTGTCGTTTCACCAGTTTCATCATTTTTTCACAAATTTCACCCGAATTTCACATGTATTAATTATCGATTTTAGGGGCTCTTTTTAACCGGTAAACATTGGAAGGGAAGGGAAAGAAGCACAACGTACTCATGCTTTTAATTAATTTAAAATATATCGATCTGTGTGTATACGTACGTACTCATGAAAAGTAATCGTATGTTATCATATCTCCGAGAAGGGAAGGGAAGGGAGGGCTCTCGTCTTTAATTAATGAAAGATTTCTTAAACCAACAAAAAAGATTGAGCTGATTTCACATACTGATCATATATATATAAATTAATGGGTTTGTTTCTTCCTTGTTAGTTAATTTCCTAGCCTGTGTATAATATATAGTTTTTTATTTTTTATTTTCTATCTTAGTGCCTGGAGCTGGAGTGACAACATGCTATTAGATTAACTGCAGCCAGGCCCAGGGACTGACTTGAAAAAATGATGGAGAATAGGCAACTTCCCTTCCCAACTTTTTTTGGGAAATGTTTGGAAATTTTGCTTTATTTTCCTTAGTCTCAAATTTTTTCTTTATTTTCGTCTAATTTTTTTCTTGATTTATGTTTCAATTTGTTTTCATTATTTTAAGTTTCAATTTTTTATATTTCTATCTCAATTTTTTTCTCCATATTTTTTTATCTTTTTATTTGGTAATAATTATCTCATTTATTTCCAGTACGAATTATTTTAAAAAATATTGAGTAATTCTCCTTCGAATTCTTTTCGCAAAATTCACGGTTGACACCAAATAATATTATGTTTTAATTTTTTCATTTCTTCATCAATTTTTTTTTATGAATACATCAATTTACCAAATAATATTAAATTTCAATTTCTTCATTTATTTTGCTTCTTTTGTTTATAAAAAAAATGAGATGAAAATGAAGAAGAAGAGTGAGATTGAAAAAATTATGGTAAAAAAATGAAGAAATTAAAACATAATGTTGTTTGATGAAACAATGGATTCATAATTAATAAAGAGACAATTTTATTTTTATTATTTATGAAAGGGACGAGGGTATTTTTGAAATAAAAACTACAAAACTATAATTAATACTTTAGGAGAGTAATTGATACAATTTCATACTTTAAGGGAAAAACTGTAATTCACCCAAAAATCTATAAAGAAGACAAATTCACCAAAATGACTCCCATTTGCCCCTATCAACATTGCCATGTTGCCAGCCCTTAAATTTTATTGTTTCCAAATTAAATAAAAAAATGTAAATTAATTAATAAAATCAATATTTTATTATGATATTATGGTAGACCACTTTCACAACTGGACAACTAAACAACAGCTAAACTCTCCTCTGTCGAATTTTCAATTTTCTTCTTTTCTTTAATCGAAGGTATGCCCAGTTCTAACATATACTTTACTTCATAAGATAATGAAAGATTGATTATTTTTCTTCATTGCTAGATCTGTTCGAAAGTTTGTCAGATTTTCTCTGGTTTCAATTCACTTTTCTTTTTTGTGAAATTGAATCCGATGTACGGTCCGATTGCTCTTATCGTATGATTATTTTCAGTCCAGAGTGATAATTGTTGGAATTGTGAGTAAATTGTATCAATTAGGGTTTTTTTTTTTTTTTTTTTTTTTTCTTGTTTAGGATTATTATTCTATATGAATTTGGGTCGATGTTGTCCTAATAAAGATATTTATTTGGTTGATTTATTGGTAATATCTATCAGAATAAAAGAAATGTATGGATTTTTATTTTGGGTTTTTGAAATGTTATATGGAAATGGAATTACCTATGGTTAGTTTTGAAGATGTATAATGTCTGATTATCCTAAAACATGAAAAGTTTATAGTTCTAAAACTCTATATCTATCTTTTCGATAGTTGAATTTGATTATATACGTAAGACAAAATTCATTATATTTGCCGAATTTCACAAAAGGACAACTCATGCACGCTTTTATCTTGTTGAAGTTTTTTTGCTGTAATGTAATATGGGTACATGTGGATTGTTTTTCAGGTACTATAAAGTTTTGAAACTTGATTGCTCAACGAGTGTAAAATTGCTGGCAACGTTTTGTCTGAGCCCAAATAAGTGGAGAATGATCCAAAGGTTCTAATTTCTTCCTTTTTTTGCATATGTTGTTTTCACATGAACTCTACCTACTAATTATTTCTATTTTGACAGGTATGGAACGTATTAAGTTGCGCGATATACCATGTTGCAGTGCTTAGAGGGGATCAAGCATTTATGTGCTTCATTTCTCCAGTGTTGTGAACTTGATAGACAATCGAGGGGATTTGAAGATCCTGAGATTCTTGCACGAGAGACTGTTTGTATGCTACTATCTCCAGTCTCTTCATTATCACCCCAACCCCACCCCAGCCAACACAAAACTCAATGGCTAAAACAAGAAAAGTAACCATTAAAGATACCATGGATTTTGCGAGGATCTGTGATTTATAAGTCGGTGTTCGAGTACAACCTAAAATGCCTCTCTGTCCTCGAACATGAGATTTTTACAGCCTCACTTGGGGAAGCTTATAGTCTAGTGTTATCTTGTATTATTGGATTTCTTATGAAGATATAATCTATTTTCTATAACATACATGTTTGGAAATATAGGTTCTAAAACAACGAGTTTCATTGATCTTATATAGCCTTATCTTCTTCTATGAGATAGAGAAAGCTTTCACTTACTGACATTTTCTTCCAATGCAGTTAGCGTAAGTGAAATAGAAGCACTTTATGAGCTATTCAAGAATATTAGCAGTGCTGTGATTGATGACGGTTTGATAAACAAGGTTGTAATATATGATTACAGTGGTTGCAGTAGTATTTTTTTGTTCAAGATGTATAATATCATTGCAAAGATCACTTATTCAAGTCTTTTGATATTGTTTTGCAGGAAGAATTTCAATTAGCATTATTCAAGACAAACAAGAAAGAGAGTTTGTTTGCTGATCGGGTAAACAGTATACATAATTACGTATTGCATATGTGGAGTTGTTTTTCATTTCTAAAACATTTGAATCACAGGTGTTTGACTTATTTGACACCAAACATAATGGAATTCTTGGTTTTGAAGAATTCGCCCGTGCACTCTCGGTATTCCATCCTAATGCTCCTATCGATGATAAAATTGAATGTATGTATATAGAATGAGTATTTCTTCAATATTGCAAGCACATTATTTTTCTGCATAACGTTTAATATATTAATCTTTTGTCACTGCAGTTTCTTTTCAATTGTATGATCTCAAGCAACAAGGTTTCATTGAAAGGCAAGAGGTAAAAATAATTATCTTGTGGTCATTATTGTGATTCTAGAAACATAATGTTTTGATTCTTGAAGCCGTTAGCAGTAACTCATAAATGGTTCTCTATGTTATCAATTCAAGAGTTAGTAACATGGATTTTATTTGGTTTGTAATCATTCAGGTAAAGCAAATGGTGGTTGCAACTCTTGCTGAATCTGGTATGAACCTGTCTGATGAAGTTATTGAGAGCATCATTGATAAGGTTGTTTTTTAACCTACTTTTGTAACTCAAGTTTTCTTTTATCCTCTTTATTTTACTTGGACCCTCCCTATGCAAGTTTTTACCTACTGTAGAGAGGGTTGTCTCCCAAAAGAAGTGAGTTCTGAGTTTGGCTTAATCTATACTATAATTATAATAAGATTCAAAAAGACTACTTGTCAAAAGGTAGAAAATGCACAAGGACCAGATCAATCAATTTTTACGATAATAAACGTGCTTATTAGTCATTGCATTGTCCAATCAAATTTTACATGTTTTGGAAATGAATTTAGGTCTTGCATAATAATGATTTGGAGTAAAAAAGTATAGAATGACTCACATAATTTCTGGTTTTCTTTTTCAGACCTTTGAGGAAGCCGACACAAAGCATGATGGGAAGATTGATAAAGAAGAGTGGAGAAGTCTAGTTTTGAATCATCCATCGCTTTTGAAAAACATGACCCTCCAATATCTCAAGTACGTGCCAACTTCAGTATCAACATATTTATCAGCTTATCTTTTTGTTCAAGAAGTCTTATATTTTTCTAAAACTAAATTTGTCGATCGATGAATTATGTTGAAGCATTTAGGAACGTAACTAACACACTTTTTTAATAGAATCTGACAGATTCTAGGAGTAGTGCTAAATAAGAGTTCATTTTCTTTGTAAAACAAAAGTAAAACATAAAATGGTTATTAATTTGACAATTGGTCGATCAAGAAAGAGTTGCACGAGGATCTTTAAAATGAGAAATTAGTTACTGTAATGATGTCAAGATTCGTTGCAGCTTCCTTTGTCTTTTGATCTCCGTATTGATTCTGATTTGAGCATGTTTATTACTTGATCAGGGACATAACCACCACATTTCCAAGTTTTGTTTTTCATTCGAGAGTGGAAGATACCTGATCCCAGAAGAGTTTAATTTGGAGCCGAGTTGTTGTTTGTAGAGGATGGATTGCTACTATTGATTTCATTTATATTTTTCCTTGTTTGAATAAACTCTGTTATCTCGTGTGTATTATTTTGATTGAATTTCATTGCAATATGTGTAATTTCATTGTATGTGGATATAAGGTTTTACTCTTTGTGATGTTGCTTATATAAAGTTAGCCTTTCTTTCTTCGGATTGAACATTTCTGTTGATTAGAAGAACGACGACAATTGCCGTCTTCTAAATTATTATATGTGATCGTTATTTGGTGGAATTATGAATTATTACATACACTGCCAAGAAATGACAGTCCAGCTCCAGCTTCAGCTTCAGCTTGTTGAAGATAATGTGTAACAAACAAACAACCAACCAACCCAATTTCTTTTTTCTACAAATGTGTGTGTTTGGATCTGGGCATATGCCAACTACAGACATAATCTGATCTGATTTCTGATTTGCCGCCTACTGGCAAATGAGTTGCGATCCATGTGCGCACGACCTGGACCAAATCCACCTAATCCTAATTTCTTTTTTCTACTCTTTGCTGCTGGACTGAGTTTATGATTAACAGCAACTGAATTTTGATTTGACCGAATTAATGAGTACTGTAGAAAAAAAAAAAAAAACACACACACACATTAACAAGTTATTGAGTTGTGATTATTATTATTTTAAGTGATAATTTCACATATCTCCCTCCTACTCATGTTAATCTTTCATTTACCACTCTTGTATTATTAAAATATTATGACGTTAACTTTTTCTATGTTTGCTGAAGTGGCATAAAACAAGTTCTACTTCAAAATGTTACCCTGCCTTAATGGTTAATTTCATATATATTGCATCAACTTTTAAATTAAAACCTAAATGACCCTAACTAACATCCCTTTTAAATTATAACCACACAGTTCTACTGATTATTTTCACTAAATTTTGCTCATTGTTTTATTAAATAAATTCAGCTCCTTTTTTTTTTTTTTTTTCACAACTCAAGTCACAAGTAAACTTCTTTTTTAGCATTTACATAAAGACTAAATATTAGAAACCATAAAAGCTGAACTTTTTAATGATAAGATTGAAAGATTGGAGAAGAAGGTAGCAATGATCTTGTATGATACAGAAAGACGGAATTGGACATGTGTCAATTTATTAAGAATGGGACACAAAGTGGTACACCTATTTGGGGAGAAGCATTCTTTTGTGTAGTGCCCAAGTATGTGAATGCTCTTTTGTCGTAAGTTATAGTTAATGTCAATATATCCCCTATAAAATACATAATATTCAATTACTCCCTTATAATCTGTAAACTAGCACGCCTTCACCCCGTAAGTTTAGGTCATCCTGCACTAGCTCTTACGTACCACACTGAAAATTAGTCAGTGCAACTTGGTGTTGAGCGCGAGCATAGCCATTAGCAGAAGCTTTTGAGAAATATTTAAATGCTTCTTTCGTGTTGGGAGGATTTGGTGGCACAAGTATTATATAAATATCAATTTATGAATGATCCAAGTAATACATAATACGATTTTTGCTTATTACTTGTAGCTAATAATTGATCTTCATAAGTAAAAAGTTAATTTTACTCATCAAAATAAAAAGTAGGTGGTAAATAAAAAACATAATCATAAGCAATTATATCTCAATTTTGCAATCGATATAAATTTTCGGGTTTTTTGCACTTTGCACCCCAGAAATATGAACAATTCAGCACGTTGCACCCTTTTTTTATTTTTCTCAAAAAATCTAGGGACAAGATAAGTAATTCGTTTTTGGATTTTTGGATCTTTGGCACTTTGCACCCCCGAAATATGAGAAATGAGCATTTTGCACCCCTGAAATAGAATTAACACTTAGCGCCATCAAATTAAGAACAACTTAGCAACTTGCACCCCCGTACACGAGAAATGGACTCTTTGAACCCCCTTAATACAAAATTAGCACTTAACATCTCAAATTAAGAAAAAACTCAACAACTAGCAACACCTCATTTTTTTTTGGCAAAGTAAAAAAAAACAAGGGTAATAATGTTCTCTTTTGTATAAATTATAACTATCTGTTATAAATTATAATTTAAAATAGAAAAAAAAAAACTAGCAACTATCTGTTATAAATTATAACTAACATCTCTTAGCAACTTGCACCCCGCGTACACGAGAAATGGACTCTTTGAACCCCCTTAACACAAAATTAGCACTTAACATCTCAAATTAAGAAAAAACTCAACAACTAGCAACACCTCATTTTTATTCGGCAAAGTAAAAAAAAAACAAGGGTAAGAATTAGTAATTCATTTTCTTTTTTCTTAATATTTGCAAAATACGATTATGAATACTCAAATATTCATCTGCAAAATCTATTTTAACATATTTTCTTAATTACCAATTTTTTAAATGTCCTCAAATATCCAAAATAATTCGAAAAGTTTCTAGAAAGTTAATACATAAAATTGACTGAATCATATCTCAAAAATAAATTTTAAAATGAAGACAGAAATGAGTATTCTAGTATTCATATTTCAAATTTAAGGAAATAAAGTAAATTAATTACCTATTTTGCCCCTAGATTTTTTGACACCGATGGTCAATCTTATCGGAAAAAACAATGGGGTGTTAATTGTATATTTTTTCAATTTGATGTGCTAAGTGCTAATTTTGTGTTTAGGGGGTTCAAAGTATCAATTTCTCGTGTTTAGAGGGTGCAAGTTGATAAGTTGTTCTTAATTTGAGGGTGCTAAGTGTTAATTATATTTCGAGGGTGCAAATTGTCAATTTCTCCTATTTCAGAGGTACAAAGTGCTAAATTTTTTGAGGAAAATATAAAAAGGTGCAAAGTGTTAAATTATTCATATTTTGAGGGTGCAAACTGCTAAATTAATATTTCGAGAGTGCAAAATATCTATTTCCTATGTTTTGGGTATACAGAGTGTAAAAAATCCTAAATTTTCTTCACATATTTGTCATTGTACCCCAAATAGTCAAATAGAAGTTCTATTTTTTATTGAGGGACCCCGAATAGTCGAATAAAAGTTTTATTTTTGTTGACGACACCCTCGTTATAATTATTTATCAAAAAAAACATCCTTATATATCAGCTCGAGTGGAAAATTGTTTATAGGCAAGAAGTAAATATTGCAACAAGTTTAAATTGAATAAACATAAATTTCATAACTAATCTCTGAATGAAACAACTTGTACCGAACACCAATTGTCCTTGAGATGTGTTTAATTTTGCTAGCAATAATTCAAACAACAAATTTGCCTATTTCTTTCTAAATTGATCCCAAAAATGATTTGAACACAGAAATGCTGAATGCCCAAAAGAAACTACTGTATATCAAAAGCAGAATTGCAAATTTCCTCCATAACTATTTAACTAAACGACATAACAAAAGTTTAATAATTTCGCATCTAAAATACTAATATTAGCTACTCGATAAAAATTCCAAAAAAGCATCATCCATAAGTAAAAATAACATGATATTCGTCAATTTTAAACCTAAAGAAAAACCAAAAGAGTAGACAGATAATAGAACCAAAAAAGTGTTCCAGCAAATTAGTCGACTTCCTCCATCTTGCTGCCCTCGGCATCAGCATCAGCTTCCTCCAATGCTGGCATATCAGCATCAGCTTCACCTGCATCATCATCGATGCTCAGGCCAAGTTTCAACATCCTGTGAATCCTGTTTCCAAAAGTGTTTGGCTCATCAAGGCTGAATCCAGAAGTGAGAAGAGCAGTCTCAAACAGCAACATAACCAAATCCTTAACAGACTTGTCGTTCTTGTCTGCATCAGCCCTCTTCCTAAGCTCATCCATAATAGGGTTATCAGGATTGATCTCCATAGTCTTCTTGCTTGACATGTACCCAGCCATGCTTGAATCCCTCAAAGCTTGTGCCTTCATGATTCTTTCCATGTTTGCAGTCCAGCCATATTCACCAGTCACCAAACAGCAAGGAGAATCGACCACACGGTCAGATACAATGACCTTTTCGACCTTGTCTCCAAGAACATCCTTGATCACCTTGCAGAGACCCTCAAATTTCTCTTTCTGCTCTTCCTTCTTTTTCTTCTCATCCTCAGTCTCCTCAAGCTTGAGACCTTCCTTAGTAGCAGAGACAAGCTTTTTACCCTCAAATTCTTTCAATTGACCAACAGCATACTCATCAATGGCGTCCACCATGTAGAGGACTTCGTATCCCTTCTTCTTCAGCCTTTCAAGGAAGGGAGAGTTTTCAACAGCCTTCTTGCTCTCCCCCGTGATGTAGTAGATGTCAGTCTGGCCCTCTTTCATCCTGGTCACGTAATCCTTCAAGCTGGTCATCTCATCACCACTCTTAGTGGAGTGGTACCTAAGCAATTCAGCAATCTTTGTCTTGTTCTGAGAGTCCTCGTGTATGCCGAGCTTGAGATTCTTGGAGAAAGATTCGTAGAATTTGTCGTAGTCTTCCTTGTTCTCAGCAATCTCAAAGAACATCTCAATACATTTCTTCACTAAATTCTTGCGGATGACCTTCAAAATTTTGTTTTGTTGCAACATTTCACGAGAGATGTTGAGAGGCAAATCCTCAGAATCCACAATACCCTTAACAAAGCTCAGGTACTCAGGAATCAAATCCTCACAGTTGTCCATGATAAATACACGGCGGACATAGAGCTTAATGTTGTTGGGCTTCTTCTTGTTGTCAAAGAGATCGAATGGTGCCCTCTTAGGTACAAAGAGAACAGCCTTGAACTCAAGCTGACCCTCAACTGAGAAGTGCTTCACAGCCAAGTGCTCTTCCCAGTCATTAGTAAGGCTCTTGTAGAATGCAGAATATTCCTCCTTTGTGATTTCCTCGGGCTTCCTCATCCAAATAGGCTTCTGCTTGTTCACCAAGTTCCACTCATGAGAAACCTCCTTGATTGTTTTCTTTTTCTTCTCAGCTTTTTCCTTGTCTTCATCTACTTCCTCAACCTTTCCCTCTTCATCTTTTTTGTCCTCTTCATCCTCATCATCAGAGATTTCCTTCTCTGTGGTCTTCTCTACCCATAGAGAGATTGGGTAGCTAATGAACTCAGAGTGTTTCTTGATCAAATCCTTTAGTCTGCGTTCCTCAAGGTATTCAAGCTGGTCCTCTTTGAGATACAGAGTCATCTTGGTTCCCCTTCCAAGGACTTCACCCGATGTATCTCTGGTAACAGTGAATGAACCACCAGCCTGGGACTCCCAGACGTATTGTTCATCATCATTATGCTTGGTTGTGACAATCACCTTATCAGCAACTAGGTAGGCTGAGTAGAAACCAACACCAAACTGCCCAATCATGCTAACATCGGCACCAGCAGCAAGAGCTTCCATAAACTCCTTGGTTCCAGACCTTGCGATTGTACCAAGGTTGTTCACCAAATCTGAAATTCAAAACCACAGAGGTGAGAACATAGGCTAATAATGCACGTCAAGAACCAAAACCAATATATAAGGAAACAAGTGAAACGAACTGCTAAAACTTACCAGCTTTGGTCATACCAATACCACTGTCAATAATAGTTAAGCTGTTATTGGTCTTGTCAGGAATGATGTGGATGAAAAGCTCTGGTTGAGCTTCAAGCTTGCTCTTGTCAGTCAAACTTTCAAATCGAATCTTGTCCAGCGCCTGAATGCATTATTCAGGATCCAACAAACACAATTAGATTCTAATATACATACATCCAACGAGAATCTACCAACAACACTTTAAGGAAGCACAGTAGTCATTGATTGGATAGTTAGACCACTTGAACAATTAATTAATTTTCAAATTAGTATTTTAATTAGCAGAGATAATTATAATAAAGGTTATAAGGCAAATGGTATAACAAAGGACTACCTAAGCCAACATAAATTGTATCACATTTTCTTCAGACTATCTATTTCGGTACATAACTAAGCATTAACCTAAACTGCAAACGGAGCTCCCTACTCTATACATTTGAAACTTTTCTCTGTACCATATCAGCAGATGATAACAAATATTCCTCAAATTATTGAGAAGGTATAACGTGATCTATCTAGTGACAGATCTATACTATATTTGAATTCAGGCACGTAAAAATGTGTATACACAATACGTATAGCAACACAAAGGTAAAAACAGAAGAAACAAAAGCTAAAACGTATCAGAACATAAGTAATTGTATAGATTAGATACCGATCTACATAAGCTAAATAGCGTAAGGGGAGATAGAATCTTACATCGGAAGAGTTACTGATAAGTTCACGGAGAAAAATTTCCTTGTTGCTGTAGAAAGTGTTGATGATCAGACTCAAGAGCTGGTTGATCTCAGCCTGGAAAGCAAACGTCTCGGTTTCCGACATTTTTGCAGAGATCTCTACTGCTCACTTTCTCTCACTAGAAAAAAAAGATTTGCAGATGGGAGAAAGTCGAAAGAACTAGGGTTTTTCACGTTATAGAGAGAAAGAGGCTGGGACTGAAGACGGAGTCTATATAGTTGTGTGCTTTAGGGTTTCTAGATCCTTCTATTTGAATTGGTAATTTGGTATTAACTATTAACAAACCCGATTTTCTTTTTCTTTTATTTTCGCTTTAACTTTGCTTGGTAAGATGAGTCAAGTTAGATGCGGACACGCGCTTGACTTGGTCCGGTTGGGCGGAGCACGGTTTGGATACATGGTTGTCTGGATCCGGGTGCGAGTATGCCCCGGGCTGTTTCAGCTTCCAAATAAGCAAGTGATTGCCGGCCACTTGCCCAGCAAATGGGAGAAAAAAATGGATCTTTATACTAGAAGGATAAAATAAATTAATTTATGTGACTTTTTTGTTTTTTAAAACAAAAGGAAATTCATTAAGATGAAAGTTTAAATATGAATAGGTTAGCAAAGCTAATCCAGCGAGTTCGTGAGCTATTTCTATTTCCTCCCTAAATGTGAATTGAGCTTCAAATTAGGCTAACATCTCCATGTAATTATAATATGAAATATTTGCTATGTTATAATAACTTGAATACAGGGGGCAAATGGACGGGTCGGTTGGGTCTGGACGGTCGAAAATGGATCAGATTTTTATCGGATTATTTTATGCGGGTTATGAACGGATCGAATTTGAGTTCGTCCGTTCAAGCAGACTAATAGTGTGTATTTTATTAAATTAAAATTAAATAATTACATCATAGTTATATGTAAATTTTATTCCATTATTCAAGTATACTAAATGAGATTAGTTTATTATGATATTATTTAAATTATTTTTCAATTTTTTCAAAGTAATTTAATATTCTTGTATTTATTTGAAACTTAATATATTAGTTTAATATTGTAACTAAAATTTTCATGAATATAGGAAAGAACAATAAAATAATATTGTTGAGTCATTAAATATTAATTAATTTAGGGCCAATTCGTTTGGTCTGATTAGCCTCCAATTGCATGAATCGGCCCAGACAAAGAAGATTAAAATTGTGTTCGGATGGGCCGATAATTATTTGGGCAGCCCGTAGTTATCGGGTGAACTGGAGGGCCACCCCACTTAATTGGTCCGATTACAATATCTGGGTTGGGCCATGTATTATTTAATTGGGCCACATATCCAAAAAATGGGACAAAAATGCCCCTAGAGTTCTCTTGAATTACGCGAAATTGCCACTAAAATAATCTGCCAGATTAGAAAAAGTCCTTCTTCTTCATCTTCGTTTCCCACTTCCATTTTCATTTTTCCTCCATCTCCATCCTAGTGCAAGGTGAGAATAAAAATAAAAATATATTTTCTTTAATTTTTTATTGTTTGTCTCGATTATTGTTTACTCTTTTGTTAACAAGAACTAAGAATTAGCTCAAGAACAAGTTGAAAAACGACAAGAACTAGGGTAAGAACACATTACCCATAAGTTGTAGTATCTATAATTTGTATTTCATTTATGTTGATTGGAAGTAAATTTTTTCCCAATTTTTTTTCTACTGCTGCTGCTGCCGTAATATTTTTGCTTTTGTTTTGTTTCATGAACCATTTTTAATGGTCAGATCTCATAAGAGGTTGAGGGTATATTCATAATTACACCATAATCGGGCCAACCGAATTGGATATTAATTTGTTGGACCAAAGTCCAATTAGCATTTTATTATCTGCCAAACACAAGATTGAATTATTGGGTTCAATACTTTAATGAGACCAAATTAGATATTGGGCCGATTACCAACGAACGGGGCCTTAGCTAATTATATATTTTTTCACTAGATCCGTTAATAACTCGTTTATGAATTCACTAAAAATTCATGTAAAAGTTTACACAACCCAACCTAACTCATCAACAATAGGAAATATATGGGTTGTGTTGGGTCGGGTCGGGCCGATAAAGGGCCACCAAATGGGTATTTGCCCCCTTTTGTCACCCTTACCTGAAAACAATCTCAATTCAAGATGATAGAGTTTCATTGTCGTTGAATAGGCCCGTCAATTGGGCTTTGTGAGTCGATCCTTTAATCACTCAAACTCATATACTTAAGGACTTCACAACATTAGACTTAAACTCGGCTCGTGTAATTTTTCCGGCTTCAAGTCTATATTGGGCTCATATCGGATTTGTTCAATTTAGCATATTTTACTTGACAAATAAAAAACTATGCATTCTTTAAACGCAATATATAGACTAATTTTACTTAATGCACTAGAATATACAAATTTTATACTAGTAATCCATAACATACAAATATTAAGTAAAATTGTTAAGTGCCAAGGCTCCCAATTTTTTCACCATTTGTTTTAACTTCTCCGTATTTCCTTTTAGTTGATCATTATTTTTCCCCTTGAATTGCGAAAATGTTAGTTATAATCCATATATGCGTTGGCAATGATTTTACAAAGTCACAATTGATATGTGGTGGAATATTTGCAAGTTTTTTTCCTTTCTTTTTTAAGAAAGAAAAAAAGTAATTAGTATAATGTAATTTTAGTACCTATCTAATAGTAATCTTTAAGATTATTATATATTAGGACTGAACCTTGTAAGGGTCAAACTCAACTCATAAATTTATTAGATTTATTATAATGTCTCAAACTCACTCCGAACTCATAATTAATTGGATTTGGGCAAATTTAATTGGTCGAGCCATCGAGCATCGGGGTGGCCTGATTCAATTCACAACACATCACTGAACTGCGAAGTCCACTACTTGTTACAATTTCACGTTGAAAAATCTTAAAATAGAGTATACTTTTTACTCAATCTCAAAATGAGTTTCATATATTTGTGGAATCAATTTGAATCACTGTTTTTAGAAAAACAATAACTTGAATATCAAATTGAAATATTTTTTTATCTGGTACATCTTAAATCAAAATTTCCAATACAATTCATTTACTTTAAGCTCTTAATTGAACTAAGTGTTTTCATATACAAACACACCTTCAATTTATTTAAATTGGTTTCTTCATTAAACATCAGGATTGTTTATATGGTTAAAAGATTTGAAAAGATGACTAAGAATGGGTTGAATTGTTTTTAAGTTTAACTGGTGTATTTAATAAAGAAACGTCACTAATTATTAAGTTGGTAGACTTTTAAATCTAAAAATATATATGGATCCAATTTTTATTGTTTGTGATGTTGAATCTGGAAAAAAAAAGTAATTTTTACGTTTTTATGAAAAATCAATTGGCTAAAAGATTATATTGAAAATTTGAGCAACTATTTATTGTTTCAATTAAAAAAAAAAAAAGAAAAAGCTTACTTATTTTATAGAACAATTGCTTCAAGGATTTCGAACCACATTTTTATGCCCGGATATAATTCGAACCGGTCGATACAATAGTCCACAAATCCGGATCAGTTGATTGTTTGTTTGGTCTCCTTCTCATCCAATATTCTTCTATCAAGCTCATCTTCTTAATCATGGAAGTTCATGCACTTCAAATCCGTATCCAGTTCCCTCACCTCTCCGGTTTGAAAAGGTGAAATACCAATTCTCTAATATAATTATCATCCCGATACTCTTCGATTTATTTTTCATTACTTTCATACTTCCACGCATTTTTTCGTTCAAATTGGCGGCTTCTCGGCCTCTCTACGCAGTCAGTTGTATTGAAAACATGCTGTTAATGTTATGTTGTGTTACTTTGATGATTTCGCTGAAATTACATTTGGGCTTAGTGGGGATTTCATGTA
Source organism: Penstemon barbatus (assembly GCA_003313485.2). Lineage (NCBI taxonomy): Eukaryota > Viridiplantae > Streptophyta > Magnoliopsida > Lamiales > Plantaginaceae > Penstemon > Penstemon barbatus. Next base: position 99,837,610 of record CM064883.1, read on the forward strand.
AAATAAGCCAGCAAATGATTCGTTAGTTTAGTGATAATTATCTAGTATCAACAACACAATTTATAAGTATGATTAGGCATTTATCGGATATCTGAAGCGTCAATGTGATTAAAATGTCAGGTTTGGTGAGTAAATTAAAATTTTCTTTCCTTGTATGTTTAAGTAAGTTAGATATTAAAAACTTTTCCATATTTTTTCTAGAAAATTTTCAAAGAAAAATATTGAATAAAACCTTCATAGTTTCGTTTCGATTGAGCCAAAATTAGAAAGTATTCAGTATTTAAGGTGAAAAGTCAAGGAACTTTTGATCTAGGGTATGGTGAAAGCTAGATGGACACCAACTTTTACTTTCTTGCCCTTTAGATAACTAGTTACAAAGTTATTTTATCTCATTTTACTCTAGTTGATGTTCGTGTAATCAATCTAACTTGGTTAGGAGTGATGCAATGTTTTCTTGTTTGTTCATATTGATATTTTGGGTACGGAGTCTGGACATAAACCCCTGAATCTTAGTCTTATTTTGAAGACTACAGTGTTGGGAAAACCAAGGAACTCAAGGTTGATGTACACAAGAATTTGGAGAATAGATTTTCATCCCTTGCCGCAAAACAAGTGCTAAGAAGAGAAGTTTTTCGGCTCGTGGGACTTAATTTGATCTTTGCAGATGTTTGTACTGTTCTTGCTGCTCCAATGCAGGAGATGAAAGAACCAGATGTTCTAAGGTAAATGTTGTTGGACTTGTTCTCTTCTGATATGTCTTATCAAAGAGAAACATTCTATAGTCTCCTAGCTCCTTTACGATATTACTATAATTTTTCTTGTACATGATGATTACTCTGGTTTCAAAGCTTTCCAGGACACTGAAGCTTGCTAGTGGAGTGAGATTACAAGGTAAAAAAATACTCCCAATGTTTAGGATCAAGCCTCCTGATGTCTTTATTTGCATGAAAATGTGTTTATGTGGGGAAAGGGTGCCATCTTGGTATGAGAATATCTTAAGAGGAGCAAATGAGGAGTGGGCTATTTTTTCATATCTGAGATTTGAATGGTCACTAAAGTTGCATAATATACTGAAAATCGTTTTTTTTTTTTTTTTTTTTTTTTATGAATAAAATATCTTGAGAGAGTGAAAGAAAATAACAATCAATGTGTTGCAGAAGGAGAATGCGGAAAGGTTGGTTTGGGGTAGGGGGGGGGGGGGGGGAGGTTGGCAGTCAGAGGAAAAAGTGAGTTTGGGGCACATGCACTATTTTGATCCCTTGTGATATCTAATAAGTTTTTTGACATCTTGGCAAGACATTGTTGAAGGGCAAGGGAAGGAAGCTCGTGAAGGAGATCTTGTGGAGTTTCATTACGTGTGCCGGCGGTCAAATGGATACTTTGTTCATAGGTAAGTTCTGACTGAATTCATATCACATTATATGTTCCACACTTCCATGTTTTCTTTAAAATTAGTTAAAATTTCTTTTTCTTAATCTGACTCACAATATTCCTTCGCTTAATGTAAATTGTATTTTTTAACTTTGACACACGTTATATTTCATGTAGCACTATCGATCAATTCAGTGGAGCAAGCTCTCCTGTTATACTTCCTTTGGATAATGAACAGGTTAGGAAATCAATAATTTTTGGCTATACAAATCCAAAATTATTCAAAACCAGAATAATTCCACTTGTTTTTGGTTTGTTATATTTGAATTTCAGTATTATTTCTTACTGTTCACTATTGGATATGACAGATGATAAAAGGCCTGAAGGAGGTTTTGGTTGGTATGAAGGTTGGAGGTTAGTTCGATTTTGTATAACTAATCTGCATTTCATGATACTTCCTTTCAAGAATGTTATCTTGATGACCTAAACTGTCTGCAATTCGTTAGGAAAACGAAGAGCGTTGATACCTCCTTCTGTAGGATATGTTAGTGATACTTTAAAACCTATTCCAGAAGAGGTCTGTGTTATTCTCCATCCCATGATCTTGAAATTAGTTTTCTTTTGATTTTCTGTTTCTTTTGATGAACTTCATTTACTCCTTATGTTGATTATTTTTAGCTAATCCATGGATTACATATGTTTAATTTCAGTATGCATCTGACATGGAATTTATGCTTGTGATTTGGTTGCAGTTTGGTCCTCGCCGTAGCCTTTTGTCTCATGCAAATGAGCCTTTAATATTTGAAGTCCAGCTTTTGAAAGTTTTATGAGCAATCTTTTTTATCTGCATCTGTTTAACCATTCAAATTCTCATGTCAAAGGACGAAAGACTCGGGATAATGATAAAATGTGATGTAATTATTTTATTTTATTAAATGTGACATTTTGTTTGGTCTCGACGATATTATTAATGAATTTCATTGAGATGAGAATAGATGTTGGCCGAATGTTACACATGCTTGTTTTTATATTTCAATAAGAATAGAACTATTCAAAAATAAAGAATCTGATTTTTGTTAATAGTCACCGAAATTATTTGAGTTGTTAATAAAAATACTTTCAAAATTTGTCGACCAAAGTTCCACATATCCATTGTACCAAACATGAAAAAACAATTTCAAATGTATGTCCAACTCAAGTCCAAATTCCACTTAATAGTTGAAAATTTTAGTGGTTACCGAAATAATTTTGCTAAAAAATTGATAAATATTTTAACCGATCTAAAATAATTCTTTAAACTATTTTCTTTTTCAATTAAAGGAAATATGAAAGAAATTAAAAATAATCGACTCCAAAACATTTGACACTTGCATTGCACTCTCAATAAGCAAGGATTTGGTGGGCGATTCATCGCGGTGGTTGGTTTGGTTGTGCTATTAACAACAGCAGTTGTCTGTGGTTTCGGGTTTTATTTTATTTCTTCAGCTCTCTCGTTCATCACAATTTAATCTGATATATCATCTTTTAACAAATCCAAATTCGTAGTTTCCCTTACATTAAATGGAAAAGTGGTTTTCAGCTCCCGTTAGCGACAATGAAAATTCTATCCAACCGACGACGACGTCGTCGTCTCTGCTGGCCGATTGGAATTCATACTCCGCCGCCAGATCTTCCGAAGAGAGTTTAAGCGGCGGCTCCTTCGCCGGCGGTGTATTCGACATCGAATCCGCCGTCAGGTCCGCCAACGACACCGTATCCGGCACCTTCAATGTGTAAGAAATCCTTTTCAATAGCCTCTCTCCATATTTAGGGGTTTCTCGCTTATGCAGTGTTTTATATGCATCAATCTTAATCTAGAAGCTTTTCTCAAAAAAAAAAAAAAAAAAAACCTAGAAGCTTGCGGTAAGTTTATAGTAATCAATTTTCACCGCGTCTAGCACATGCTAACTTTATATGAACAATCACATGAGATCTGCTGAAATGGAACCATTTGGAATATGTATTGTTCCATAAAGTGCATTCTGATGTTGTAAATAGGATCTGTTGTATGTATAATCTACAACATAATATAAGCGATTTAATTGTTTTTTATACCAAATAACTAACATTTGGTGCATAACTGAGCCTCTGCACTCTTCAGCAAGATTAAAAATCTACTCAATAATCATATGAACTTCAATGTCAAATGCTTATTTATATTCATAATAGAGATATAAACCACCTCTAATTACATTAGTAATAGTAAATTCTATTGCTGGATCTTGGTGTGATAACTTTTTTTTTTTCTTTTTGAAAAATATTTTTGCAATGAAAAGAATTGTAAATGTATTCAGAAGGTTCCTGAACTAGATCTTTTCCAGAGATTATAGTTTATGTAATATCACCGAAAATATCATTCATGTATGCAATTGGATCATCATTGTGGAAATGGTATAAAAAAATCTTAGTAAAGTGGCTTGTGCTTTTCATATCAGTGATACAATCATGTAGCTTGAATTTATTAGTAGCATTTAGCTCAATAGATTTCCTTAAGCATTTGGGTGGCACATATTTCTTATTTGTCACTTAGCTGTTGATGACTTTAAGTTTGATTAGTAGCCTGTCAAATTCATGAATCGATAAGTTGTGATTATTTTTAAGAATAGAGGCTTAAATAATAAGAAGTCTTTTATGAGTAGCATCTCTCTACAGTAGTCTTTGATGGAAATTCCACTATCTAAAACTGTGTTCTACAAGAAATTATAAAAATTCAATAACAATCATGTATCATCAATTAGTTCATTGACTGTGAACTCGCACTCAAGCATTCAGCAGAGGGAGAAAGTAAATTTAAAGGTCCAGCTATGAGTAATTCTTTAATTATGTATTCCAAGAAAAATGCCTTGAAGCTATCCAACTCCGAAATCATAAGAAATAAAATGAAGCCCACTAGACTGAGTAGAAGAAATCTTAGTAGGGTTGACAAACAGAGGCAAACAACTTCATCTGTTGTGAAGATGGTTGGATTTATTCTGGAGAAAACTGATGAATTTGTGGTGACTTCGGGTGGTTAAGTTGGCAAGGATACAGGGAGAAACTGAGTGAGAACTGAGAGGATGTAATTCTAAATGAGTGTAAAGGGGTCAATTTGTTTAAATTTCGTCACACATGTAGATCCATGAAAGTAATGGGATTTGTACTACAAAACTAGTTGGACATTGTAGAAGATATATATATACTTCCTCTGGAGATTTTTTTTTTTTGTGTGGCAAACAAGTCCGAACACTCGAGGCTGTATTTTTTTAGTTGCACCAAGGGCAAATAGGCCATGTTTCCTTAGAAACACATGTAAAGTAACCTCACGCACAATTTCACTTGAATATGTTCTTTGAAATATATTATTCCAGGTCTTTTATTTAGGATCCTCGGTGTTTCTAAATGAGTTGACAAATTGTTATTCCTTCTCACCGATGATCTTATAGGTTGTGTTTCTTGCAAAGCATATAATTTCAACAATTATATATTTTTTTTTACATGTGTACAATCATTTGTCCAGGGTTTCCAAAGGAGTGAGAGATTTACCTGGAAATTTCCAATCTGCTACCAGTAACATACCTTCGGGAAAATCACTCGTGTATTTTGGTTTGCTTCTGGCAAGTGGAGTTTTCTTTGTGTTTATGGCATTCACTTTATTTCTTCCTGTGATAGTATTGGTACCTCAGAAATTTGCTATCTGTTTTACTGTTGGATGTGCTTTCATTGTTGGGTCCTTTTTTGCCCTTAGAGGTCCGAAGAATCAGTTTTACCACATGTCATCAAAGGAGGTGCTAATTCACTACATACAGATGTCTTCTATATATTCTCTTCGGTAGTTGCATCTTCTCTAATAATATTATAATTTGTGTTTTTCTATCAGAGACTTCCTTTTACATTAGGGTTCATTGGCAGCATGGTGGGGACCATTTATGTCTCTATGATGCTTCATAGCTATGTTCTATCCGTGCTTTTTTCTGTGTTTCAGGTATTAATTAAGAATAAATGCTTCCTACATTATATATTCTGATAAGTATTAAATTCTCATATGAGATTGTTCTGTATAAAGAAAAAATTACCCTTTATAGGTCAAATATATCGTCTAATCCGGAAATATTGCTGTCGTTGTAGGTTATGGCACTAGCATACTATGCTATATCTTACTTTCCTGGTGGATCTGCTGGGCTGAAGTTTCTTTCATCGTCTTTAACCTCATCTATTCTGAAGTGTTTTGGCAGGTGACATTGCCAGCCTTACATTTGTAATTTTACTTGATGCTTAATGTGAAAAATGTCTTTAGTATCATTTTTTTAGGAGGATAGAACTTCGGCTTTAGTTTTTACCTTCGCCTGTTGATAAGGGAAATTTACTTTGTGGTCCTTGTATTTTATACAGCGATTCAGTGAGGTGGTAAAAAGATTAAAAACAAAAGCATTATTGAATCTTATTCTCCTTGTATGTTTTTGCTTGCTCTTATAATAATCTCCTATATTAATTGAAGTTTTCTAAACGTTTTTGGATCAAATAAATCCTCTTTTTAGGACGGGGAATGTTTGGTTCCATCAGGATATCAAGATATGTGCGGAAAAAGTTTATACGTGTTCTGATTGATTTTGAATTTATATGAAGCAATGTTCTGAGGACATCTTTAGCTAAAATTTAAATCTATGTTAGAGAGAGGTTCTCAAATGATATTTCCGATGTGCCTTGAAAGATATCACAACTCTTGAGAAATTAAAAGAAAATCATTACCTCAAGTTGGGTAGATTAAATTTCTAACAAAATTGCTGATAATCTGTTTATTATTGGTTGGTCTACACGATTTAATTAAATTAAAAACTAAAATAGGATAATATTTTTTGGTTTATTCTCTAATTACATTTGACTATTTAAGATTGAGATAGAGATTGAATTTGAAAACATGAATGGCCCAATCTTTTGATCAAATTTTGAGTTGAAGGAACAACGTGGTCAATTTCTATGTCCAAAATAGGAATTATAGGATATACGATTAGTAATCAGGGAGTTCGACCCGTGTTTGCAATTTCTATTCAATAGGGATTTTTGCAAGGCCTCATTTGGGGAGTTTAACCCATAATTTTATTGAACGAGGTGAAAGTTGAGTTTAACGTGGAGTTTCACTTGTGTATGTATTTATCAATACCCAATGTTAGAATTTATTTGGAGAAATATTCATACTAGATGGGACTTATTTCAAAACCAAAAAATTGTTGCTTTTCGCAACAATAATTATATAAAAAGATTCCTTGCATAATCAATAATAATAATTATAATTAATTATTGTTAAAATTTATTTTGGTATATTCAATTCTACCAATTTTAACAAATTGGTATCTTATCCAAGTATACGGTTGATTTGTTTCTCTTCCTTTTTAATTTCTCCCTCGGTTTTCTTTTTTACTTCAAAGAAGGTAATTATTGTCTATCTATCTTTACAAGCTCTCTAGCTAATAGAGTCCCAGAGGTTTTTCCAGCCAGTTCAACCCTTATCCCATGCTCCCTCATTCATTAATTTTCAACATAAAGTGATATATAGTTTAATTATATTCATAATAATCAAATCCGATGTTTTGGACTGAAATGAATCATGATCATCCTTAATGGCATATTAGTGCATTAGTTTTGAGCTAATTATAGTGATTAAAGGTAAAGAACACTAGCATAGTTTTTTTGACTGAACTGAAACTATAAAAAATTGTTTATGTTGAAAAAAGATAATTAAAGAGATGCTTTATCGTTCAAACTTCAATAACTTTTTTATTCTCCATTAAGTTCCACCTTTGATCAAATTAAGTATCTGGTTAAACTTAAAAGAGTGTGCTTTGTGAACAAAGTCCCGATATTAAGGAAAGATAAAGACAGCCGCGCTTAGTAAGAGACAATGATTTGACCTTTAAGTTGGAATTCATGAAGGATATATACTATTATTTATCATTAGATTACGACGTAGGAGCAAATAACTATAGGACAGACTCGATTAACATGTATTGTTATTGATCACATTTATTAAATCTAATAAATTAGATAGCTCACTAAATCCCTGCAAATTCACCGTAAAATTCATGATAATAATGGTAAAAAATATATGGCATTAAGGGTCAGTTTGGCCCAGCGATTGGAGCTTTTAAAAGCACTTATATAATTTTATTGTGATTTTGAAGTGTTTGACCATGATTATTGAAATTACTTCTGCTCAATCGTGATTTTCATGGTGTTTGCCCCCCTGGATCATAATCACTTTTGGGATCTCAAGAAGCAAATAAACAACTTATTTTATAAGCTACTAAAATGTTACTTTCATAAAAGCTATTAAACAAAAGCAATTATTCTATAACAAATTTTTATTATAATCAATTATTACCAAAATCTGTTTTAGTAAAATTAATTCTCCTATAATTGATTTTTGAATCCCTAGGCCAAACTCACCCTAAGTATCACAAAAGAATAATACTATAATTATGTTAGGTTTCACTTGAATTGGGCAAAGTCTACCTACAAGTTATTGAGCAATTCTCAGCTCTTGAGCTAACTTTTGAAGTGAATTAGACTCGAGTCATTTATGTGGACTCAGTTCAGTCCATTTGAAATCTAACATGGTATAATGTGGGACACCTCCTTCTATGATGAGTTTCTCCTTGTTTGTATGTATGAAATTTATTCTTCACCCTCACGGTCTGAAAAAATCTTGTGTTGGACATCCACACGGTCTAGGCAAATCCGTGTGCTGGACTCTTACCCACATCGCAAATTTGCAAAGTTGGACTTTATTAAAATGTTACATGATGGAGTTGTTTCACCCACATGTTCAATCTGCTCACACGTTGTAAGAATAGTGTTGAGATTAAATGTCTGATCACATGGATTGAAAATCATAACTAAGTTTTTCTTATAAAGTCTTGGAATCTTTAACTCTTAAGCTAGGTCTTGAGGTAAGTTAGACTCAAGCAATATATATGGAGTTAGTCCAATTCATGTTCATGTGAAATCTAACAAAAGATGTGATTAAATTGCATTTTCAGTTTCTATATTTTGATCAACTTCATTAATATGTTTCGTGCTTTGGTCTCATCTTTTGCTGAGTTTTCACTTTTGACTTTTCAAGTATTTTGCAATATTTTTTCTCTCAATTAAAATTCGTTTTCCCATGATATATCATTAGTTTTTCGTATGTTTTTTTTTTTTTTTTGTTGTTCATCAGAGCTTAGACTAACCGAAATGATGACGAAAAAAGAGTTGAAGGAGGACATCAATATCTGATATTTGAAGGAACTGTCTGTACATGGATGATGTTATTTATCATCAATTAGTAAATTAAGTACCCATTATATTGTTTCACCGGGATTTATATAATTAATTTGACTTGACATCTAATTAAGAAAGAGTGCATGTAACCAACCACGTGGCCCGCGTAACATCTTCTCCAATAGGAGATATATATGTATATAAAATATTTTCTTGAAATTTAGATATTAGTAAATTAGCTAGTATATATCCAGACAAAGGAAAAGATGCCTTTCATCTTCCAAATTAAATATACTTTTACCTACATCGTCTAACAATTCTCCTCCAATAATTCAATCAATTAACTTTGTGTATAATTTAATTTAATACAATAAAAAATAATAAAGTAATTTGAGATCCCCCCAGTGCCCTCACCCCTGAGCATGTGACCTCTCATGCATTAGACAAATTACTTTGGACATAAATAAAATAAAGATTTCATAGTTTAAAATGTGTCAACTGAAATAGTCACCTTATACTTAATTCTTTTCCTTGTGATGTTTTTTTAATAGAGGCTCTCCTCTATAATATATGTGTAACATACATTTATATTTTTATTCTATTAATGCATAATTTGATTTTACCAAAATAAAAATAAAAATGGAGGATCATAAGCATAACACGTCACGTTCATAATTTTTGTTCTTTATAATTTAATTAAATAGTACACTCGTTCGTTACTGTCTGATGTTATTTTCTTCAAGAAATTAATTAGAAACACTAATTTGTTAGTGAACATATATTTGCATTTTTTATGTTTCCAAATCTTTCAGATTTTAGCTGTTCATCTTCGTTTGTGTCATGTGACAACCAATATAATTTACATGATGTTGATCACTCATGTGATGAGATCTTCATTTTGTAAATCTAGCTTATATTTGATTGACTTTGATATGTGAATTAGAATGACTATTTAATTTAATTAGGACTTATATATATATCATTGATTTGAGTATTGACATTTAACTCTGTCAACAACTTGCAGCATGTATTTTTTTTTTTTGATCTACTAGACTGTGCAAAGAGTATAGGTCCTTTCCAGTGTGGTGTCTCCAGTAGGATTCGAACTTGAGTCTCGTCTATGGGGGTCACAAGTCATTACCACTTGCAGTATGTATCTACTTATAGGGAAATAAAGAAAAACTCATTTTAAATTAATTATACGTCCAATAAATTTAATTTAAAAAGGCAGTCTTTTTCGAATTAACTCCCCTTTAATTAAGTTAAAAATCCTTTTCTGTTATTGTAATTAGTAAACATCATTAATTAATCAGAAACATACCATATCTAAGATTAATATTGAAATTATATATATTATATATATTGATTAAGTTCTCCTTATATACGTACACACATAACAAGTTTTTCTTAATTAAAATAAGGGAACAAGTTTTATATCCATATGATATGCCTACTTAATGAGTAAGCTACCTCCAAGTATAAAAAGATATGCATACTACCTCCTCTTGATTTTTTTTTTTAAATTTCATCATATATAGGGGCCAGTTTATTCTTAACACACAAAAAAAAAAAAAAAAAGTGTTTGAAAGGCTCAAAAAGACAGTGAGCCTTTTTTATTTTTTTTAAGTATGAAATGAAGGAGTTCTACTTTTATATTTGGAAAAGAAGGTAAATTTTCATTTCAAGAATTTCAGGAAATTATTTAGCATTTATATCCATTAATAGAAACGCAAAAAAGAAAGAGGGAAAAGCATATGAAGGTTGATACAAGTTAAAAAAACACTGTACAACATTATGGTGGGATCCCGAGACTTGGTGGTGACACATCCTACGATTTACATCCTCCAGGGTTTTGAGAGTCCTGAATTAGTCTAGTATAAGCTTGAACACATAAATTATATAAAAAAAGAAAAAACATAATTATATATAATCATCAAAGCCACACAGAATCATCATTATGTAACTTTTATATATATATATATATATATATATATATATATATATATAGTTTTTTTATGAGGATTTAATTTACCCCAAACGTGTATGTACATACTCATATTTATTGAATTGAAAGTATTAGAGGCTGTTTGGTAGGGTGTATGAGATTAAGGTGGATTAGATCGGAGTTTGATTGAAGGTCATGTTAAAAATATTTTTGATAGATTTGATTGAGTCATATTGCATTAAAGTAATCAACCGTAATATATTTGGTGGAGTTATGAGTTTAGACATATATTATTAAATTTTCACTACTTAATTGAACATATTATGTTAATTAAGATATATCAATTCATCGAAGTCATTTGTATAATATGTATAAGAGTATGAATCAATGTTTAGTTCGAATTGCACCATGTTAATTATAAAGTGATATACATTTTAGTTTTGATTTCTTTATGTAGAATGTGTTTCCATTTTCAGATATTTAAGAATAATTTATGATATTTAATGATATGTTAAAATAAATAATATATAAATTTGAGGTTATAAGTGATATTTCATCGAATCCATATTCACCCGGATTAACTAATCAACTCATGCTTGAGTGGATTATAATATAGTCTTAAAACTGAGTCGTAAAGACTTAATCCATTTGATCTGATATTTGAGCAATGCCATCAAGTATCGTGTTAGACCATATTAATACATATAATATGACATAATTAGGTCCTCTTTAGAGTTAAAGACTTGGACTTGTATTTTGTCGATACTATGAGAATGAAATTAAATCGATCTCATTTATATTTGGAGCCCGTGACATCATTGTGCTAATTGTGGTGGCACGAAGGATTGATCTATCTTTAATTTATTTAATACATAGTGGTTTTGTTTTATGCTAATTAATTAATTGTTTACAGAAAGGCCGGCCGACAAGATGACCAAATTTGCAGATTATTTAAAAAAGCTAATCTTAGCTTAATTCTTCATATTTCCATGTGCACTTCACTACTACCATTTAATTTGTTTCCACACTTACTCCCTTTTATTTTTATTTTTTATTAATTAGTGAATAAAATGAGATCTACATCTCTGCCATTAATTATAATATGGTAGTATTACATGAACAATCATGTTCTTCCAAGAATTACTAATTCAGATCCCCAAGATTCAGATTACTTACCAATCAATTGTTTTGATTACTTACTTCAAATGAATTATTCTACCTTATGGATCGAATTCACGAGGAATAAATAGAAAAACATTATCTTTCCTTGAAACCATTTTTCAAAATTCATTGTTGTTTTTTCATCATCATTTTTTCTTGTCTAAATTCAAGGTTCAAGTACACAACATTATTAATGTTTGAAAAAGCGCTATATATTTGTTAATTTGTGAATTTTGATTAACGCACTGTATTTAATTAATTGTTGGTATAAAGATTGAACTTACTTATTAGTTCCATTAATGACAAGTTGGAGATATCACACTTGTAGCTCAATTTTAGCATAAAACTTGTCATTCATTTATCATGTTGAACTGAACCATGATACTAAGAAGCAATGGATTTAAAGTCTAGCTAATTGATGTGGATATTTTCTCAATGCCTCCAATCTGAAAGTGTTTAGTCTATGAATGAATAAACTGGACCCATCTTCTCTGTAGTTAAAATAACTCGTGAAATAATGGTGAACTAGCTGCTCATGCTTAAGTCAACAAATGTGACATCGAACATAAAACACGAGTGAGTACTTCACTAAAATTAGATTAGGTTAAAAGATTGTACCTCTTTGGGTATATTCTCAATATTAAATGTGCATGAGCATTGCTCAACGTTCTTTCCTTCAATAGGGGCTAGTTTTCAAGAATTTCATCATTATTTCATGTCAAATGGAGCTATGTTAATCTTGCCTTATAGACTAGAAGATTCAAACAGATTAGAGACCTTAGGAGAGAGTCTAAAATCCGATCTCTCCCACGATCCATTAGGAGTTGTGATTTATGTTGTCTTCTCCCGGAATCCACAAATTTCGACCTCGTTAGATCGCATCCGATCCCAAATTTATATCCTTACATCAGTACTATAATTTTCTTATTATTTATTTTTCATCAAGAGTTGGTTAAGCACATAGTCCCTGTCAAGAACCTGATTCACAGATTGGCCTAAATTTTTTCACTAACAATCAAAGAGGAGCTCTATCTACCCAATTAAGGAATTGATGAGTAAATCAGGTTCTTTTTGGAAGTAGGAAATCCAAATTCGGTGAAAATGGCATCCACCTTTGTAATTCAATGAAAAAGGCTGTGAAAAAGTTGAATTTATTACTATCATGTGGCTGAGTCATTTCTTGCAACATCACTTTCACTAGGATCTGAAGTCTGGACCATCCTACCTAGATCTTTGTTAAATACATGGGCTATATATTTGTTTAATTATTAAACAATGCTTAGGAAAACATTCACTAGATAGTAAAAACATGACAAAGGAAAAATATTTACTATTTACTCATGACATAAATTGTTACTGATAATAAAGTCAGAAATTATGTGCCTATCCTGGTGGATTCAATCTATTGGGATGTTGGATATGCGACAAATGTATATGAGAGGATGTTTTTTTGTTCTCTTATGCACATTTGTTTATCATCCAACCCCATATGTATATAATCCACCAGTATAGAAAAAATTAAAAAAAGTCATATAAACTAGTATCTCTTTTAATAAAAGAAAAAGACAGTCTATAGAGTTGCTAATATTAACCTCTTGATTTGAAAAAAAGAGAGAGACAGAGGAGAAGAAGAATGGAAAATAGAAGAACTAGAAAACGGAAAAGGAAAAAAAAGATATGTAGTTTCTGTAAAGCCAAGAGTTTCTGCTGCAAGTTAGTCCCAAATAAAACTATCCCAAGACCTAATTTAGACAGAGATCTATTGACAGCAATAAACTTAATAGTAATTCTCATACTAATTATCCCTTCCAAAAAAAAAAAAAAAAAAAGGATAAACCAAAAGTTCCCATCTTTATCACTATCTTTCCTTAACACCAAATTCCAAACACAATAATAATAGAAAAATAAAAGTGCACTTGGATCCAGATCTTCTACTTCTTTTCATCTATAAACAAAACATGGGGTTCCTCCCTCAACAATCCCAAAGAACTGATCCACTCTTTTACTTGCAGCACCAATGTCTGCACTCCTAAAAAAAGTCTTATTACTTCTTTCAATATACTCTCTTCTCTTCTTTACATCCTATTCCATTGATGAGCAAGGCCAGGCTCTACTAACATGGAAAAACTCCTTAAACTCCTCCACAAGTCTTCTCCAATCTTGGAATTCATCACACAAAAGTCCCTGCAATTGGGTCGGAATATATTGCGATTCCGATGACCATGTGGTGAAGATAAGCTTGAAATCATTGAATTTGCAAGGTTCATTGCCTTCAAATTTTCAAACACTCAAGTTCTTGAACACCCTCATTCTTTCATCAACAAATCTCACTGGGACAATCCCAAAAGAGTTTGGAGATTATCTTGAGTTGGTTTCGATTGATATAAGCGATAATGCTATATCCGGTGAGATTCCATTGGAACTATGCAAGCTAAAGAAGCTCCAATTCTTATCGTTGAACACAAATTCTTTAAAGGGTAGCATACCTTTAGATATTGGAAATCTCTCTAATCTTAAGGAACTTATGCTCTTTGACAATCAACTAAGTGGTGAAATTCCAAAGAGTATTGGGAAATTGAGCAATCTTGAGGCTTTCAGAGCTGGTGGGAATCAAAATATTAAAGGTGAATTGCCTTTCGAGATTGGAAACTGCACGAGTTTACTCGTGCTAGGCCTAGCAGAAACGAGCATTTCAGGGAGTTTGCCATCTTCAATTGGGAAGCTCAAAAGGCTTCAAACGGTAGCGATTTATACATCATTGCTATCTGGTCCCATCCCAGAAGAGATTGGGAACTGCATTGAGTTGCAGAATCTGTACTTGTATCAGAATTCAATCACGGGTTCTATTCCGAGGCAAATTGGAGAACTCAAAAAGCTTCAGAGTTTGTTGTTATGGCAGAACAGCATAGTTGGTACAATCCCATCTGAGCTTGGAAGCTGCAGTGATCTAAAAGTCATAGATTTATCGGAAAATTTATTGACAGGAAGCATACCGAGTAGTTTTGGAAAGCTTTTAAAGCTTGAGGAACTACAGCTGAGTGTGAATCATTTATCAGGTACCATACCTTCTGAGATATCTAATTGCACTGCTCTGACTCATTTGGAAGTTGACAATAATGAAATTTCGGGGGAAATCCCGGTTCAAATTGGCAAATTATCGAGCTTGAATCTGTTTTTTGCCTGGAAGAATAACTTAACAGGCAATATTCCAGAATCTTTAGCTGAGTGTGAGGCTCTCCAAGCTCTTGATCTTTCTTACAACGAGCTTTTCGGTCCAATTCCAAAAGAGATTTTCGCATTGAAAAACCTGACAAAGTTGCTGCTGATTTCTAATAGTTTGTCAGGATTTATACCTCCTGATATTGGAAACTGTACAAATTTGTACAGATTCAGGATAGGTGACAATAAGTTGGGAGGAACTGTTCCATCAGAAATTGGGTACTTGAGGAGTTTAAATTTTCTTGATATGAGCAACAATCATCTTGTGGGAAGTATACCTAATTCAATAACCGGATGTGAAAAGCTCGAATTTCTCGATCTTCACTCAAATGCGCTGACCGGTTCTCTGCCCGAAATGCTGCCCAAAAGTCTACAGTTTGTGGACATATCAGACAACCGTCTTACGGGTACACTAACTCCTAGCATCGGTTCACTAACTGAACTAACCAAACTTAATCTCGGGAAAAACCAACTCTACGGTGAAGTTCCAGCTGAGATCGTGTCTTGTAACAAACTACAAATGTTGGATCTTGGAAACAATGGTTTCGCAGGTGATATACCAAAAGAACTAGGCCAACTTCCATCACTTGAAATCTCTCTCAACCTCAGTTGTAATCAATTCACAGGTGAAATCCCAAACGAGATTTCGTTTCTCGAAAAACTAGGAGTTCTTGATCTTTCTTACAACAAGCTTTCTGGGAAAGTAGACATTCTCAAAAGCCTACAAAACCTTGTCACCCTCAATATGTCATTCAATGAGTTTTTCGGTGAATTGCCCAATACTCCATTCTTTCACAATCTGCCGGTTAGTAACTTTGCAGGTAACAAAAATCTATACTTCTCTGGTGGAGTTAGAACTACACCTGACAGCATGGAGTCCACAGCACATAACAAGTCCACAATGAAGTTAGCAATGTCAATTCTTGTTAGTGCCAGTGCAGTGCTCGTTTTGCTTGCTATATATGTGTTAATCAGGACCCGAATATCTGATGTTAAAGCCATGGAAGCTGACACTTGGGAGATGACCTATTATCAGAAGATGGAATTCTCAATCGATGACATAGTACGAAACCTCACATCATCTAATGTGATCGGTACTGGAAGCTCTGGAGTTGTGTATAAGGTAACTGTCCCAAATGGGGAGACTTTAGCTGTTAAAAAGATGTGGTCTTCTGAAGAGTTAGCAGCGTTTGGTTCTGAAATTCAGACGCTTGGTTCAATCAGACATAAGAACATTGTTCGACTCCTAGGTTGGGGTTCGAACCAAACAATGAAACTTCTGTTTTATGACTATCTTCCTAATGGAAGCTTGAGTTCACTTCTTCATGGAGCTGGTAAGGGAAGAGCTGAATGGGAGGCAAGATATGAAGTTATCTTGGGGATTGCACATGCACTCGCGTACTTACACCATGATTGTGTTCCTCCCATAATGCACGGTGATGTAAAAGCCATGAATGTGTTATTAGGCCCTCGGATGGAGCCTTATCTTGCAGACTTTGGCCTGGCAAGACTTATTAACAAGGAAACTGAGAGTGCCGATACCTCTAAACAGAGCCAAAGGCCTCATTTGGCCGGTTCCTATGGCTACATGGCTCCTGGTAAATAAATATACTTCAAAATCAAGTTTCTTGATTTAACAGCAACTTTTAATCTTTAAACTGATGAAAATGTCTCTTTCGTCTGCAGAACATGCTTCCATGCAACAAATCACTGAGAAGAGTGATGTATATAGCTTTGGTGTGGTCATCTTAGAAGTCTTGACAGGGAGGCACCCATTAGACCCAACATTGCCTGGAGCTGCACATTTGGTTCAATGGGTTCGAGATCATTTGCACAGTAAACATGATCCAGTTGATGTACTGGACCCAAAATTGAGGGGAAGAGCTGACCCTCAGATGCATGAAATGCTACAAACTCTGGCTGTGGCTTTCTTGTGTCTCAGCACACGTGCAAATGATCGCCCGATTACGAAAGATGTTGTGGCCATGCTCAAAGAAATTAGGCCTGTGGATGCATTGAGGTCTGATACTGACTTGTTGAAGGGTTGTTTATCAGACACATGTAAATCCCCACCACCTAAGAATGTAGTTTCGCAAGGATCCTCTAGCTGCTCTTTTGCATTCTCGGATGCTTCCGTTTGACTACAGTCTCAAGAATTGTGAATATTCTTAGAAGAATATCAGCGTGGATTACTATATTTCAGTTAACTGTAATAGAGGTTTATTTTTCATGTTTATAGTAATGTAAAGTGTAATACCTGTCCCAAGTACATGTAGAAAGTGGAGCAATGATTGTTAATGTAATGTTCTCAATGAAAGCTAATTGGACACTTTCATATACCACAATAAATCTCATTTTATAAACCATAATATAAGTAGGGGAAACAACAAGGAGTCATGAACCTAAGAAGGATACTCAGATTCCAATTTCTTTAATACAAATTTTATAGTATTCCAATCGAATCCACGGTATTGGAGCCACCGAACTATTCTTGATTTTCTCGTCTCATTTGGTGCACCATGACTTCGCAGCCATTGCTTTGAGGCCTGAACATATAGCTTATCAATAGAAAGCTTTGACATAGCGATTCCTGAAACATGATCTCCATCGTCTTCACTACTCTCCTCAAATACTAGTTTTATAGCTTTCTCTGCATCTACTTCACCCACTCCTTTCTTGAATAATGCCTACATAATAAATAACAATTCAATTTAGTGGGAACATTTTCATATCTTTTCTTAAAAGAAAATTAAGTGGAACAAAGATAAATTACGGAATGTGCATCCAAAAAGTGATAAACATTCAATCATTGGGCACACGGTGGCACATGCCCCCCACCAAAATCCCTCTATAATCCTGATATAAAATGTCTATCACACAATTGCTCCCATTCATTTTGCAAATGCAACTCCGGTTTTCAAGATTGATTGTTCCCTTAAAACAAAAAAATATGCCTTTTAACTTTTTACTTGCTGTAGAGATTACTGCACTGATTTCTTTAGTATTTGCAAACAACTGATTATAGATACTTATACATTATATATTGTGTAGAGATTACTGCACTGATTTCTTTAGTATTTGCAAACAACTGATTATAGATACTTATACATTATATATTGTTTGCAAATATAAAAATAAAAAATTAGTGCATTAATCTTTACAGCAAAAGGAAGGTAAGGTGCGTAATAACTCATAGCATAATATAGATATTTACTTGCTTGATTCGCCGAGGGCCCCAGCTTGAGGAAGACCATCTGGATCGAGAATATGTTTCCGCATATAAGCAGTCATTAATGAGACCCCTACAGTAGATAACAAGTATCACAGATGAGCAAGATAAATGCAAGTTATTTATGATGTGAAGATTTTTTTATGCTTCTGAAGTAAAATTTTCCTGGTAAAAGGCTTAAAACTGTGGCTAGTGCAAATATATTCCATACCAAACTCCTGATAACAGATTTTGCAGCAATGCAAATGAATTTTCATGTCATCCTTGAAGGAATTAAAAATTGAAAAGAAAATGTTTGTAGACTATGCACCTGCTTTGAAAGTCTGTTATCACAGCATCAACAATTTCTAGTGGGTATCTCTTTCCTTGTAGTTTCTTCTTAAGCTCCAGAGCTGTATATGCTCTGCAACAATACCAATTTAACGAGTTTGAATAAGATTATAAAACCTCTTAGTCAGTAACTTTACTCATATGTAAAGAAAAAAAATGAGATGGTCCACTATATCCATCATCAGAAACACAACATAAATCTGATGATTATGGGAAAAATGAAGATCAGTCTATTATATGATCGAGATCTTAGGTAAAGTGTGTCCTGTCTTTCTGGAAGGGCCTCATAAATGACTAACCAGATCAATATAGCAAGGGAAAGAAAATTTTGTTGGATTAACTAGGGACATAGTTAAAGAAGGAAAACATGACCGTTCTAGTTCACTGAAGAATATAAAATTACAAATTAATTAACCTGTTAGCAAGCAACTCAATGGCTGACTTCTCCACATCCTGCAGAGTTTTACCAGTTTCAATCCCATGGCCTCTTTTACTACTATTGCCAACGACATCATCATGCACTTCAATGAGTTCGTCACTTGCAACCATGAAATCACCCTCAATTTCATCTTCCACCTCTACAAATACCACACAACCCATGAACATTTTGCTGTAACTTTTCCACATAAAAATATGATGCAAGTAACAAAACCATACCCAAATTTACACCATTGTTTATGTTAGAAATAAGCTGTGGACCATGATTCTTGGATTCAATATCCGAAAACCTCTCATGTAGGTTCTTGGAAAAATCGATTTTCTCTACATTCATCTTCAAGCCATTATGTTCTTCGTTTACCTCCAAATAATTTGTGGGCAATGATTCAGATTCATTTTCTTTGCTTCTTAACGATTTCTTGGGAATGTACTTCATTGGAAATGAGCCATTGTAATATCTGTCCTTTCCGCAGATCAAGCCAATGTTCCTTTTTGCCCTAAAGATTGAATCTTTGTATTAACATAAAATAGCCTATGTGTTTGCCACCTAGTTTTGCAAGCATAGATTTGCTCAGATGAGAATAGATGATTAATATTATTTCTTTCGGTTAAATGAAGTGCCGATTTCACCAATGAATACTACTTAGAAGATAAATTACAACAAATGTCATAAATGAATGAAGAAGATGCTGACCAGGGAATCAGAAAGATTCTGTAGTGGAGTTTGATTGCAGCTTTGCAGATGAAATTTCCGGGAAAAGACGCCATCTTTGTTCCAAGTGTAGGTAGGAACTTCTGAATTAAACCCTAGAAAAGGGGAGCGCCAAAATTTCAAGACGGCTGAGCTGAATAGGTTTTAACTCCGTTTGAACGTTTTTCAAATAGACATATAATTTAAATATTTATATATTTATATAGATAAGTTCTTTAGAATTTTTGATTGATGTGTATTAAAAAAAATGTGTTCTTTAGAATTTTTGATTTTCTAAATTTATATAGATAAGTTAAAATTTGAGTTTCACATATATAATTCACCTCAAATATTTATCAAGTAGGTGTTGGGCCGCCAATCCAAAAGAAACCCATAAATTTGTAATTTGTAATAACTAAAGACTCAAAAAGATTCATATAGTTTTAGCAAATCTAAGGGGCCACCCATCATAGATTTCGTTATGATTTGGTCTCGGAAGTTGATTTTTGAGTTTTTGATAAATCTTTTAAAATTTGATTTGAAGAATGATTTTAATATTTAAATGATAAGATATTAGTAAAATATTAATCAGTGAGTTTGAATATTTAATATTTATATTGAAAATTGGTTATTGGAATTTATAGTAGAAAAGTGTATCATTAGGGAAAAATAACTTTTACACATGTTAAAATTGGCTCAAGATCCTCTGTACCACAATTTTGTGTACCATAATTGTGCCACAAATGAGTAATTGCCACATGTATTTATGACAATTATTATAATTGTCATAAATACATGTGGCAATTACTCATTTGTGGCACAATTATGGTACACAAAATTGTGGTACAGAGGATCTATTGCCGTTAAAATTGAGGTTTTAATTGAAGGTTGATTTTCAAGATTGTTGTTGGAGTGAATTGCAATTTTTAAATGCAAGATTCAAGTTCGAATCCTACTAAAATCGTCGAATTCTACTAAAAACATCTACCATTTGCATTCTTCAATTCTATTTGTAAATACATGGTTTAATATAAAGGAAAAAAAAAAAAAAAATTCAAGGCCGATTAAACCAATCCACAAATGAAGTTTAACCAAGTTAAATGAGATTGGGGGAGACCTTTTCCAAAACCAGTCCAAAAGAGCTGAAATATTTACAGCAAACCCCAAGCCTCATCTTCATTCTGTTTGTATTCCGCATCTCAAACTCAGCTGAAATATTTATGCTCTCTTACAGTTCAAAATCCCAAAAAATCTCACTGTAATCATAATTTTTACTGGTACAGCTACATTTATGCTCATGAATTTCTTTCTTTTGTTAATTTAATTTATTTTACTTGAAAATTGTAGGAACTAAGATCACATTTGCTAGGATTTTTTCATTAATTAGGTCTTTTTTATGAAAATACGTAAATGCTGAAACTTGATTCGTAGATATTATTTTGTGTATTTTATTTACTCATCATTATTACTAAGTAGTACTTATAATTACTATTAAGTAGTACTTAGTAAGCTTTTACTTGAGGTGCTTTTCATATCATGGAATTGTTGTTTAATGTATGTTGAAGTCAATCTGTTGTATCTGATGCAATTTGCTATTGATGGTTGATAAATGGCAAAACACCTTATATATCATAAAGTATCTATAGTTTTTAGCATAAACATGGAGTGCAGAGGAATAAGAGATTTAAGAATATTGTCCTTTTTATTAGAAATAGATCTTCTCAAAAAATAAAAAATAAAAAATAAAAGTTAGAAATAGATGTGATGATGACATTTCTCTTTTTATTAAAACTTGTCCAGTAAGAAATATTGTCCTCTCTATTTATATGATTGTGAGATGCAAGACAAACTTTCATTTTCTCATAGAAAGGTTGCTGCATTATTAATCTCTTCACGGAATCTTTTCTGATATTTAGAACAAACTACCATTTCGCACTGTCTAATTCACTTTTCCTTTTTGCCTGGTATCTTTATTTCTGACTGTATTGTTTTATATTTTTTACCCCAGAATAATTTGGCATTGATGCTTATTCCTGATCTTCCTCCTATTTATTGTTTAACTTCTTATTTGATGAATTCTGCAGTGAGAGCCTAAAAAATGGGTTCAACAGCAGTTGAAGATTTGATAGAGGCGTCATCTGGAGTTCATTTTTCAGGATTTCATCTTAAAAAAACAGATTTAAGTACTTCAGGAGTTGAACAGCCAACTACCTCTGCAACTGGAAATATCAAGCAACCATTTGTCATAGGTAGTAAACTTATTTTATTCAATTCAAAAAAATTTAGAATATTTGGACTAGGTCCTCCGGGTAATAAAAGTGATATTTATGAGGCCCATTCGGATTCAATACTTTGCGTGATAAATGCAAAATATGCTTCCACATAGAATAAAACTCTGCAAATCACATCCTAAGTGCAGGAGTGACATCGCAAGTTTCAAGGCCTCTGAGAGCAATGAAGACTAAATCTTTGAACTTTTGGGAAAAACAGTAGACTACATGAATCAAACAAGACAAAAAACACTACTTTCTGCTGCTTAAGTTCAAGACAACCCTGATGCTGACACCTATGTTTTATGAAAAAAAGTTTATAATTAAACATCCTCATCAGTTCCTGATATTTGGAATTAGATGAGAGGTCTCATCTGGCTTATTGGGTGGTGGGATATATTGATCAAATAATTAGAGGTAAAATAATTAATCTGAGCCGGGTTTTCTTTCAGAAGAATTATATTATGTAAAAGTTATACAAACACATCATAACAGACCTTTTTCAACTTGTGCGATGTCAGTGTTAGATAAACTGCTTGCTTTCTGCTTGCAAAAAGGATTGCAAATAGAGTCAGAAAATGTGGAACAAACAGGGTAGGCGTTTCTGGTATTATTTGAGCAATAAAGGACGAATGAGATATTTCACGAAATAAAAAATGCATCACAATCAAATCGTTAAAGAAATGCAATGCTATGCATGATCTAAAGAAATTTAAGGCCTCATGCAGTCCTTTCTTATGCTGTCATTTAGAGTATAAGTTTCTTATATCATTTTTGTTCAATTTGTATATTTGGATTTTGTATCAACATTTCGTTTCAGGAGTTGCTGGAGGTGCTGCGTCTGGGAAGACTACTGTTTGTGATATGATTATTGAGCAGCTTCGTGATCAGCGAGTTGTACTTGTTAACCAGGTATAACTGTCACTTTACAGGATCTTGTGTGCAATTACGAAAATACACAGTTTTCCTTCGCTTCCCTTTCCTTCTAAAGTTGCAACATTCTGAAACAAAAAATTTCCTTTTTCTTCCATTGCCCAATTAATGTAATGAGGCATGTGGTGGCCTCGTAAAATTTGACATTTGAAAATTTAATTGGCTGTTTCTAACTATTGTTTTACGTACCAAGATATGTTCAAGAGTTCACAAAAGAGTGCTCCACTTGTATCATGTCATTTTGAAACTATTGAATCAGATCTTTCACACTATGAAATGTCATCAGCACTTCCACTATCAAATACTTATGAATGTTGACTGAGTTCTGGTATATAGGTTGTATCTTTTTGCTTTGGGTGTTTGTTAATTAGTCAATTATCTGTCTACCTTTTACACCTCTCCATGTGACATTTTGGCAGGATTCATTTTATCACAATTTGACATCAGAGGAACTCACAAGAATTCAAGACTATAATTTTGACCACCCTGGTCTGTTTTTTTTCTCAACTTTGAGATTTTTTGAGCATTTATTTGGCTTTCTTCAGTTTTAATTGGGTTACAAATTTACCTAAAAATTAGTCTTGCAAGGTTAAAGATGAACTTATAATTCTGTTGTTTCATGTTTAGAGCTAAATTATGAGAAACTTTCTCTGTACTGTTAAAAGTTTGATCACATGGTTGAAATTTGTAATCTTTGTAGCTTGTGATCCTCTATAGTATGACCATTCTTACTGCAGCAAACTCATTCCATACACATTCATTTGCAATTGAGTCTTATATGTCATGAACAACTGAAATTGTAGTTTCTAGGTATATCTCTTTAATACTGCAGCTTCTGCTTTTAGGCCTCATAGGCCTCAAGATTAATAGCCAATGAAGTGCCATGTAAAACTTGATTACTTTGTTCTTGCGGGAAATGTGTAGTTACTAAATTATCAGTTTCTTTTTTTAAGGGTTTTATATTTTTGAGTAAATTTATTAATTTGTTTTGTGTTCAGATGCATTCGACATAGATCAACTATTGTGTATTATGGAGGAATTAAAACGTGGTCAGGCTGTTGATATTCCAAAATACAATTCCAAGAGTTATAAAAAGGATGTCTTCCCAGCTCGAAGAGTAATATTTCTCTTTGTCATGTTATCTTCGTGTTTCCTTCCTTTTGGATGCTTATTCCCCTTTGTTTAAATTTTGCAGGTAAATCCCTCAGATGTTATTATCTTAGAAGGTATACTCATTTTTCATGATCAGCGTGTCCGAGATTCGATGAATATGAAGATATTTGTAGATACAGGTTCTTTTCTTCCTTTCCACCATCATTTGCATTTTTCGAAATTCATTTGGAAGCAAATTTATAAATTCTATGTCAGATAAGAAGCAGTTCTTCCAATTTAACATGACCTTGTATTTTGTAATTTTGTTTCGTAATTTATAATATTTTCCCTTCTGGTTTCCTTGTATTTAAAAGAAACATAAGTCATCTGTGGTAGCAAAGGAACCTTCTGAAAAACTGGGAATGTTCCAATCTTAGTGTAGCTGAACCCAGGCCAGATATTTCTTTGGGATCTAGCCCATATGTAAGTCTTTTAAATTGAATAAGTTACTTATCCACGTGCACACGGAGAGCTTCATTTTTAGAATAAAGTTATTTGGAAGGTAAATTTGTTCATCATCAGTTGTTGAATCAATTAGAAACTTGGTGTAAAGATATAAGTTTTCTTTTGCCCTTTTGTTCTTGTTCCTATTATTTCTTGAGCAACTAAAGTTGATAATTTGGTTCTTGTCTTTCTGTACTTGTTCTTTTGATTTCTACAATATCAATTTTCAGTGCAGATGCTGATGTACGTCTGGCAAGGAGAATAAGGCGCGACACAGTAGAAAAGGGAAGAGATATTGGTATGATACTTGATCAGGTGAAAAAAAAAGATCCCTGGCTAGTAGAGTTTACTTGCAGCTAATTCTCAAAAATTTCTTTCATTAAGTTCTCTGATGGAAATGTAAGGCATCAAGTTATTGGGTATAAAAATGAATATACGCATGTCTTCCTGTGAATTTGTTCAAGACTCGCAGTGCGTAACAACTTGTTTCTGGCTGTATATGGATATGACTCATTTCTTGCTGGAAGCTGCAAATTTACCTTTAACTTTCCAAACTTGGAAATTACTACTTGGCATAGTTAGATTTCTATGCAGTTGCAAACTTTCAGTTTAGATTTCTTAGATCCTGATGAGGACTTTTAGCTGCACAATATAGTATATTTCCAGCCACTAAGAATCTTAAGTTCTTCACAACTTGAAGTTTAATTGTTAAAGACTACTTTGTTAGACAATAATCAATCCTCAATATCAAAAGCCTTAAAAAAATTTTTTTGGAGAAATTTATATCATATACTGAACTCTAGTGGATTGAACTAAGTAGTTTTGCCTCCTCATTTGATGTGAATCATGATATCCACAAATATATTAACAAGAAGCAAATTCCATAATTTTATGAAATAGTGTGGTGGACAAATGGTTTAGCACTGATGGTGAGGCTTAACTGTAGCTACGGTTTTACATTAGGCTGTCGTTAGCTTAGCACTTGAAATTAAAGCTTGTTTATTGTAACTCGAATAAAAAATTAGCCTATTAGGGGCGAGTTTCAAGTATGTAAAGAGCTGTGATTTTTATTCTTCAGGCTTTATTCTAATTGATACTAATACTATGCGCTTTAAAATCATTGAAGTTTTTTTGCCCAGTTTTCCATGGAAATGTTGATGCTCAGCTACTAATGTACCATTTTTTTCATGGCCTTGCTTACTAATCCTGGGTTTTCATCTGCATGCAGTACTCCAAATTTGTAAAGCCTGCTTTTGATGATTTTATACTTCCAACAAAAAAGTATGCAGACATTATCATTCCTCGTGGAGGAGACAATCATGTTGCTATTGATTTGATTGTCCAACATATTCGGACTAAACTTGGTCAACATGATCTTTGTAAAATACATCCTAATTTATATGTCATTCAATCAACTTTTCAGGTATCCTTCCACATTTTCGATATATTTGGGATTCATTATTTTGCTTTGATGACTTCATAAAACTTACAACCAGGTTGTATTCCTGGGATCATTGTTTGTCTTGTTAGATACGTGGTATGCATACACTTATACGTGATGCTCAAACAACAAAACATGATTTTGTCTTTTATGCAGACCGGTTAATCCGATTGGTATGTATATGTGTTCTAAATCTGCTACCAAGCTCTTAATCAATCGGGATAACCATCATGGCTTGATTTGCTTATTCAGTATAGTTCATATATATTAGGTTGTTGAACATGGTCTTGGGCATCTGCCATTTACAGAGATGCAGGTGATCACTCCGACTGGTAAGACACCATCATTAGTTATCGCTCTAATTTCATCTTTCTTTATTTTTGATTTCAAAAAAAAATCTGCCTTTGAAATGTCTGGCTTGACCTGTTAGTTTAGAAATGAAAACACATTTTCTGCCAGAATCTGATAAGAAAAATTCGAAATATTATCAAAATATTATCGACTTTGTGTTTATCTGTATGTTTCCAAAAATATCTTTTGGTTTGATGTTACACTTTCTCATCATATATTCATAGCATTCTCCATTTCAACATATTTCCTTAGCAGTACACCACTCATGCAAAAGTTGTACTACTAATTTCATAAATCTGCTATGCTAGTGTAGAATCCGTGTACACTGGAGTGGACTTCTGTAAGAGATTATGTGGTGTCTCTGTTATCAGGAGGTATAATGAATATTCTTTATTTCTCTTTAATTTAATATCTGCGGCAATGGCTCTTTCTCTTGGTTTGATTTTTCTTTTCCTTTGCATTCCTCAAATAACCGAAGTAATACAGCAGAACCGTTACTTGTCACATCATTTGTTTGTGGCTTTAGGCTATAGTAATAATTTCTAACTTGTGCAGTGGTGAGAGCATGGAGAATGCCTTACGAGCATGCTGCAAAGGAATAAAAATTGGCAAAATTCTTATTCACAGAGAAGGTGACAACGGTCAGGAGGTTAGGAAATGTATTCCTTTTGCTTTCGTGACGTCATATTTTTCCTTTTGAATTGTACTTGATGAGTTTAATCTTGTGCAGCTGATCTATGAAAAGCTTCCAAAAGATATCTCAGATAGACATGTCTTGTTATTGGATCCAATTCTTGGCACAGGTCAGCTTATATATATATATATTTGCAATATAATATTGTGTTCTACAGCTAGGCGGCCCTTACTTAGTTTGTACATTCTCTCAATAATTAAATTTAAATCCATTTTCAGGGAATTCAGCTGTTCAAGCTATTTCTCTACTTATCAAGAAGGGTGTACCAGAGTCCAACATCATATTCCTTAATCTAATCTCTGTAAGTTCATTAATGCATCAGTCAGACAGATTTCTAAAGTCTCTTGAAATCTTGGTTCCAAAGATATTTTATACAGTAATATTTATTCAGGCACCACAAGGAGTACATGTGGTCTGTAAACGATTCCCACGATTGAAGATAGTGACATCTGAAATTGAAATCGGATTGAATGAAGATTATCGTGTTATCCCTGGTATGGGCGAATTTGGTGATCGATACTTTGGGACAGACGATGATTGAACATTAGATCTTCTACACCTCCAGCTCCACTGGTTCCAATAAGAAGTGAAACAAAAAGTTGGGTCAACTTGAAAAACTTGTAGTAATAAGTTGAATGCTGAAAATTTTCATTCTTGAAATGACTTGGACTAGTACATTACATTACATTACATTCTGAGAATGCTTGCTTCACCCATGTAATTAGTTAGTAGTTTAATTGTTCATGAATTAATCATAATCATAAGTAAGTAGTAGTACGTACTATGCATGCAAGGATTCAAATTTTCAAAACCCATAACATCTAAACTCAAGTAAAAACTTGTTTCATTGTAATTCTTCGAAGAAAATAAAATTAAAAGAAACCAAACAAACAATTATCCGTACGTATGAGCCCAAAAGAGTTGTGAATATAGATGATGTACTTTATTAATTGTCAATTATATATCCGTATTATTTTTTGACAATTTACAATGGAAATTGAATTCTAATTAAAATATCATCAATTCCCTTTATATTATTGTCCACACATAAATTTTTTTATTTTTTTTTTGGATTGGAAATATAATATATTAAGATGGAGTAGACGGATAATTAATGGTCGTCAAGTAAATTCCCATTTGGATCACTCGTTCCTCTATCCCAGTGCGATAACTTTCGTTGGGCTACTCTTCTGACACGCGTCATGCATTATGGATGGAATCAAGTTGGAGGAATATTCCGTCTCTATAAAAAAAGATTGGTTTTAATTTGTAAACTCCTTAATTATTATCCTAACATCTTTTTTATTCTTATTATTCTTCCCACCAAACAATGTCTGCCTTCGTAGGAAAGTATGCTGGTAAGTCTCTTATTACTAACTAACTGCATGCATGCATCCAATTTTGTTTTGTGAATAGCTAATTATTTAATTTTATTTTCAAACAAATTGATTAATAACACAAGTCTTAAATACAAGTTGTAAATCAATTGTATACAACATTTTTCTTCTCTACCACCTTCAGTCTATAACCAATATTAATTGTGTAATTTACGTTTAAATTGTCTCATAATATATATTCAATTCGGCATGGATTTTCTTTTCTATTTAGATTAGATGTCACACTAACATATGTACCCGTATTATTTATTGGTACATATATATATATATATATGTAAATGTATTACCTTATCTTATATATATTTTTATTTATGTGAGTCTACATATATACATAAATATATAAAAGATCGATATTTTGTCATAATTAATCAATTGGTGTCGATTAATTGTTTTACGTATGTGTAGAGGAACTCATCAAGAACGCAAAGTACATAGCCACCCCAGGCAAGGGAATACTAGCCGCAGACGAGAGCACAGGCACAATCGGCAAACGTCTCGCCAGCATAAACGTAGAGAACATCGAATCAAACCGCCAATCTCTCCGCCAACTCCTCTTCACCGCCCCCTCCGCCCTTTCCTACCTCTCCGGCGTGATATTCTTTGAAGAAACTCTCTACCAAAAAACCTCCGACAGAAAGCTCTTCGTCGATGTCCTCCAGGAAAATGGGGTCGTCCCGGGGATCAAAGTCGACAAGGGTACCGTCGAGCTAGCCGGCACCAATGGCGAGACCACGACCCAAGGGCTCGACTCCCTTGGCGCGCGATGCCAGGAGTACTACAAGGCGGGCGCACGGTTTGCAAAGTGGAGAGCGGTGCTTAAGATTGGGGGCAACGAGCCTTCAGAATTGAGCATTCAGCAGAACGCGCAGGGGTTGGCGCGTTACGCGATTATATGTCAAGAGAATGGGTTGGTGCCTATAGTGGAGCCGGAAGTATTGACAGATGGGGCACATGACATCAAGAAATGTGCGGCGGTTACTGAAACCGTGTTGGCTGCGGTTTATAAGGCGTTGAATGATCAACATGTGTTGCTAGAAGGGACTCTGTTGAAGCCTAACATGGTCACTCCCGGCTCGGACAGCCCCAAGGTTATTGATTGATTGATTGACTAAATTAATTATTCTGATTTTTGTTATTCGTTTTTGATATATATATAAATATTATATACAGGTTGCTCCGGAAGTGATTGCTGAGTACACAGTGGCAGCGCTACGGAGGACCGTGCCAGCAGCGGTGCCTGGAATAGTGTTCTTGTCAGGTGGGCAAAGCGAAGAAGAGGCGACAGTGAACTTGAACGCCATGAACAAGTTGGAAGTGCTCAAGCCGTGGACGCTGACATTCTCATTCGGGCGTGCTCTGCAGCAGAGCACGCTGAAGACGTGGGCGGGTAAGAAGGAGAATGTGGAGAAAGCGCAGGCGACGTTCCTGGCCAGGTGCAAGGCCAATTCCGAGGCTACCCTCGGGAAATATGCGGGTGGAAGTGGGGATGGTTTGGCTTCTGAAAGTTTGTATGTGAAGGGGTACAAGTATTAATTAGTTAATTAGGCTATTGATTGATTGATTAATCCGTAATTTATAAAAACTTTTACTTGCACTTGAGTTATTTGGGCTTACCATTTTTGTATCACCTCCACCACAACATGCCTTTGAATTTGGTTGACATATTAAAAATTTCAATTTCTTCCAAAATAGACCGTTAAAAAATGTAATTTGAAGCAGATTCTGATTCGATTGCTTACAAAAAGGCTAGCTAGCTGATTCAGGCCTTTTTTTTATCTTAAGGTACAATTGTAGTTGTAGGAGTGAGTATTGAATATATATATATATGTCAATTAATTAATATTGATGTAGAGAAAGGCATTGTAAATTTTTATTCAAGTAGTGAAGTAGTCTTAGGAAAAGAATCTAGCTCCCACTTGAACTTGATAATTGCTAGATTGAATTTAGTCTCATGTAAAAGTGCAGAGGAAAAGCAAGATGAATTTCCATTTTTTTTTAATTTATTCAATACTGATTCATGCTCATCTGGAATCAACAGAGTTGTTGGATTATATTGTTGCTTTTTTCCTCCCTTCATATTTGATAATAATAATATAATAATAATAATAATAAGATACTGTATTATTTCCAAAAAAAAAATTGTTCTACATGTGTATACAACATTCATTTAAATCAAATCCTTACTGTTTGATGAAGCTAGATAAAAGAATATGGAAAAATATCCATATCTCTCATCTCTTGGTTCTGCAATTGTGGGCTATGAGGATGCCAGTAGGTGGACTTGTCATCTCGATTTCGCATTTCCCGTGCAACCAATAAGAATAATGAACTGAACCAAGTTTAACCCTCACTCTAAACCTTCCTTTTATGTTGTACATAACTCTGTTCCTCTCCTCCTGTTTTTGAAATTCCAGAGCAAGATTCGGAGGCAAGTAGACTAACCTCGACATCAAATGGATCGATACTAACCTTGCTTCTTCCGGTTTCTGACTAAAGGGTTGAACAACTTGAGTTGCTATTAAACTCTCCGAAAAGTATAGCTCAAAATACAGGTATTCATATCTAACATTCAATATCCTATTTGGGTTAGAAAAATTCGCAAGAAAGGTTAAGTCCCCGTTTAGAAACTCGGGTGAGTTGAAGTTTGCTGCTGGGGTATCTAAAACCGGATTTCTTGGTTTAACTACAACATAGATGATTAAGGTTGCAATAGCAAAGAAGATGAGGAGGAGGCTAAAAACCATACACAAAATCGCACAAAACCATACTATCGGATTAGTCGTTTGAGGGTGTCGGAGAATTGGTTTCTCTTTTGATCTGATCTTCTTGCTGTATAGTAATGAATCTGGTGTTAGAATCCTGGCTTGTTTAGGTATGACAATTTGATAAAGAGGAGATGGTTTGTTTTCTTGCATTTTTTTTTTTTTTTTTAATTCTTCTTTGGGAAATAAAGTTGTGAAGAATATACCTGTATGTTAAGGAATGAGTTTCTTATATAAACTTGGGAAGTAGAGTAAAGAGGGAAAATAAAATAAAGAAGCTTTTGAATGTCATTGTGGGCCAAATTTTTTATTTAGAAAATAGGAAAAGGAGCTGAATTTAGGTTCTAAAGTTGATGTTGAGTTTGAATTATGTTGTGCTTTTGCTTTTGAAGCAAAAATGATTTGTGCACTTTACACTTTGTTCTAATTAGTGTGGATTTGATCTACCATATCAATGGTGTGATGTGTATAGGTTCATTGCTCCATAACCACATGATCAATGCAGCCTTGTTACTGCTACCTTTTGTAAATTAGGTTTTAATACTTACCCACTAAGAAAGTACTTCAGGAGTCTTAGATGCTACATATATTGCAATGCAGAGATGTGTTTAAATTTATTTTATTGATTTATTTTAAAATTTTTGAACCTTATTAATGATAGTTAATAAATATTATATAACACACCTATGATTTATAGATATTATATTTACACTGCACACCATGTAGGACCTTATGATAACTTAGTGAAGTTAAATTGGATATTTTCCTTGAGAATGCAAAAGTGAGGAGAGTTCTAGTTTACTTTTGAGGAAAGTTTCACTTTCTGTTCTTTGACTTTACTCTTAAGTTATATGGTCTCTCAGTTATTAAATTTGGTCCTATAACCTTTCAGTTATCACTCTTGAAGACATTCGGCTAATGCCCACCAAATTTCTACACACCAAATAAATATTAGTGTTTTTGTGGATGGGTTTTGGTCCGGTCTCGCTGGTTTTGCGAGATGGGACCAAAATGAATTGATTGCGAGATTAATCCAAGTGGGTTTTCAGCTTTTTCAAAATTAACCATAAAATCCAACATCCAGAACATAATTAACCAAATGTGGTTCCAATTTAAATGTTTCACCAAAACCACCAAAATCATTTTTTTTGAAATCGAGACCCACGAAACCGAACTAAATCTTTCAAATTAGAGCCTTTAGTGTTCTAATATCACTTTTACTAAGCACATGTTACATAACTTTTCACAAGCACATATAATAAAATAGGGTGAGTATATTTTATTGAGTTAGAGAAGAAATTTAAATTTAACTTCAATTTTTTGTTTGGAGAGGAAGATGGGGGTAAATCGGAAGAATTTCCTCCAATATTTAGTATTAATTAATCGACTAAATTTCATCAATTTGTGTATTATTTTTAAATGTGTGAGCGATCGAGAGGTGTGAGGTTTTACGAGATGGGACCAAAATAAACCTTTACTGTTTCTATTTTTTATTATGACATTCAATGTGTCATGTGTGTGCAGTGAAACTGTTTTTTTTTTTTTTTTCCAAATAGTAAATAATAGTACACTATAACTTTTCTATAGATAATTATTAATATTATAAAAAAACTTATATATTTGAGTTTTATTCGGTCTAAGCTTTGTTAAAGCTCAAGTTCGGTTGAATTGATTGGGTTTAACATAATGGTTCAAACTCAGCTAGATTTATAATTTTTAAGGTTTGGGTTAAATTTTATTGGATTGAGCCATTAAGCTTTGGATAGGCCCGATTCAATTTACAATCTTAAAAATAAATGGTTCAGGATATTTCTTAAATAAAATTTCAAATCAACTTTTGCCTACCTATGTTTACTACATGCATTCAATTATTATTGAGTGACATCTGCTGCGTGACTAGTTTTCTGTGTTTGTAGTTTTTCTTATGATATGATTTTGCTTAATTTAGTAGACATCGTAGATTTAGGCCCCTAATTAGCATACTTTTTTGGATCCAAACTTCTTTATGTCTTCTTTTTGCTTTAGAAGACGTGGTTGATTTTAATTCCTTGTTTGTTGTTTCATACGTTTGGGTTTCCTTTCATATATTTGCATTTTTTATTGGGTGAAATACAGTTTCCCCCTTAAAGTATGAGATGATATCAGTTATCCTCTAAAGTATCAATCGTAATATTTACCCCCTTCTGTTATAGTTTTGTAGTTTTTATTCCAAAAATACCCCGCCCGTTTCATAAATAAAAATATCTTTATTAATTTATAAAAATAAAATTGTCTCTTTATTAATTATGAATCCATTCATCCACCAAACAACATTATGTTTTAATTTCTTCATTTTTTTACCATACTTTTTTCAATCTCAAATTTCTTCTTCATTTTCATCTCATTTTTTTATAACCAAAAGAAGCAAAATAAATGAAGAAATTTTAATTTAATATTGTTTGGTAAATGGATGTATTCGTAATTAATAAAAAAAAATTGATGAAGAAATGAAAAAAAAAACATAATATTACTTGGTGCAACCGTGAATTTTGTGAAAGAATTCGAAGGAGAATTACTCAATATTTTTAATAATAATTCGTACCGAAAATAAATGAAATTATTATCACCAAATAAAAACATAGAAAAATATAAAGAAAAAAATTGAGATAGAAATATAAAAAATTGAATTATAAAATAAAGAAAACAAATTGAAACATAAATCAAGTAAAAAATGAGATGAAAATAAAGAAAAAAATCTGAGACCATAAAATTGAAGGAAATCAAAAAAATGAAGAAATTGAAATATAATATTATTTGGTGGATGGATGAATTCATAACATAAATATTTTTTGATAAATTAATAAAGAAATAATGTATTTGTTTCATGCACAAGGGATGGGGATATTTTTGGAATAAAATGTATAATACTATAAGAGGTAATTGTTACAATTAATACTTTAGGGGGAAACTAATGCCACCCTTATACTTTAAGGGGGAAAGTGTATTTTACCATTTTTTATTTACTTGATCGGCATAATATTTTTATTTATTAAACATCATAACAACTGTAACAATTAACTTCAACAAAATCCAATTATTCATTTTTTTTTAAGAACAATGTCCAAGACAATCTTTG
Organism: Penstemon barbatus; assembly: GCA_003313485.2. Lineage (NCBI taxonomy): Eukaryota > Viridiplantae > Streptophyta > Magnoliopsida > Lamiales > Plantaginaceae > Penstemon > Penstemon barbatus. The sequence continues at coordinate 99,871,828 of CM064883.1, forward strand.
AAAATCCTAAAAATCACCTAAATTTTGAAACTAAACAATTTTCCCTACTTAGTACGTATTCATATTTTTGGGACCATCTTGAATAGCTTGTTTTGTTTAGGGCCTTGAACTAACTTTCAAGTCCATGGATTCGGCGCGCAGTTGGAATTGCCTGCTCTAAGATGTTGTTTAATACTTTACTCCGTTTCTGCTCTTATTTCTCTTTTGCTTGTCCTAAAACAAGGCTTAATTTTTTTAAACTTAAATTATTTTCTTTATATCCTTCACATACAATTACTGGTGCACATGATATGTTTTTCCGATTCAAAAATAAATATATCATACTTATTAGTGCGATTTTAAGATATCCAAAATCAAACTAAAGTTTTAGATATTATACCACTACACTCGGTTTGGAGCAGTTTCAAATTTTTTTTTTTCATGAATTAGTTAACAAAAATGATACATTATTGTAATGAAACAAGTTGATAATATCTATTCTTTCTTTCTTTTACAGTAGATCTTATAAACTATTTTTTATATTAAATAACTCATTGGAAAAAAAAATCATAAATTTTATGAGATAATGCTAGGCAGTTGAATAAAATTAATTAATTTTTTATATATCATGATCTTCTTTGTTTTGTTTCATGGTTCGAATCCATATTGTGAGATGTATCCACTTAATGTGACTGGCCCGTCTCAAAAGGAATTAAACCCTTGTAAAAATAATAATAATAATAAATGAAATAATATCTGGCTCTGAAGCATGGAACGGCTTGGCAGTGGTGGTGGAGGGGGCAACACTAGGCTCTGGTTGACCTGCAAGGGATCAATTAATTGCAACTTAGAACTTAATCAAAATGTGAAATTTTCATATATTTCTAAAAACAAAAAACAAAAAAAGTTGTTTCTTCTATTTCTAAAAAACAAAAAACAAAAAAAGTTGTTTCTTCTATTTCTAAAAAACAAAAAAGACAAATTTGTCCAACGTTTTAGAAAATTAAACTGATGAATTAAGTTTCTATTAAAGATGAAAAATTAATTATCCAGGCTTGCTCAAGTTTCATAGGTCTTCCTTAAGCTGTGGCGACATAATTAATAAAAAAACACAAGAGATTAGAAACTCTAATAACTAATTTTGCATGATATTATTAATTATTATGGAATAATTTTTTTCTCTAAAACCTTAGGCTCTCAAAATATTCCGACTTAAAATTAATTGGCATACCAAGCCCGAAAACCATTTATCTTGGTATCATAGATTCCTCTTAACCTGTCACAATAAAATGTACAATATATAGATTAATTAAAACTTTGAAATAGAATCTTTATTTTCAATATTTGCTCTATCGGATTCTTTTTCCATCAAGTTTATGGGATGCATGAGATTTACAAGAAGATCTTTTTCTCCCTAAAATTATGTATTAAGAAAATAATTGATATATATTTATATTGACCAAACAAAAAAAGTTATATCATACCAAAAATTATTGTTTGAACTTGAAGCCATACATATGTACAAATTTAAAATACATATTACTTTGTTTTAAGGGCATTAATCACACATGGAAGCAGTGACCAGAAAAAATATAAAATTAATGGAGTTTTAAGAAAATATAAAAGACAAATGAGAGTTTGTAGGAATGGTTATATCCGAATGACTATACATACATACTCGCGGTCTATGAAAGTTTCATAGACCTTGTGGTTAAAATTTTTTCGCATCATCAATCAGGTTCAAGATTCACTATATCATTATTATTGTACCATACGTGTGACAATTACTTATTAGTGATATACAAATATGATACACTAATGATGATATAGAGGATCCTCACCGAATCAATTGTGATTTAAAAACCCTAACCACAAAATTCATACAACTCTTGCAGACCAAGTATGTGCAATATTTCGAAAAGATTGCAAGTTTATTGCAAATTTTACATTAGTATAACTATCAATATTTTAACGATTAGTGTTGTTGTCAGAGCTGCTGCCAATCAATTATTTCCAATTCTTATTCTACCTATATATATGAGTCAAAAACTTAATACCTAAGCAAAGAGTGTTTGGCTTCTGTTTTTTAATCTATTAAATATGCCTGGCCTTCCTTCTTCTTCTTCTTTTTTTTTGTTTTAGAAAATTTTGGAATGGTTGAAAGAATTAATGAAATTTTAGAAGTCTTTTCCTTACAATTTATACAAACAACGTACGTGCACTTTCCTATTACGAGTAAAAAACTTAATACCTAAGCAAAGAGTGTTTAACTTCTGTTTTTTAATCTATTAAATATACCTGGCCTTCCTTGTTCTTGTTCTTCTTTTTTTTTTTTTTGGAGAAAATTTTGGAATGGTTGAAAGAATTAAAGAAATTTTAGAAGTCTTTTCCTTACAATTTATACCAACAACGTACAAGAATTGTTGAGATAGTGTACTGCCGTCGTGTAGGCGTGTGTGACGACATTTTAACTGAAAAAATAATTTAGCCTCATTCTAGGAAACATCAAGAGTATCAAATGCTCCATTTTAGTATTAAAATTACGCGCTAGTACCCAAGTCAATGCTTAATTAAAAAATAGAAAGCCAATGCTTAATTAATCTTCAGAAGAACCGAGTATATATGTGCCCCCCTATAAATACGTTAGTAAATCTACTTTGCTTTTATTATTCCAATTTTTTCAGATACTTGGAAAAGCACGAGCTCCTACAAATTCAAATCGAACTTCTTCTATCAACCCAACATCACCAATCATGGAAGTAAGCCATTTTTTAAAATGAAATATATATATGTGTGGAACTTATTCACTATTTCTTTTTTCTAGTTATGTATAGTTTTAAATATTAATTAGCAAACAAAATATTTCTGAATAATCTGTTTTTTATTTAATTTATGTAGCAAGAGATCGTTTTTGAGGTGCCGGTCCACGATGGCAAAAGCAGATCAATAGCTATGAACATTGCTTCAAAAATAACGGGTTAAATACGAATAATCATTACAGCAAACTAAGTTTTCCATATTTGTTTTTAAACAATATGTATTGAATAATATACTTCGTGATATTGTTAAATTTCAATTTTTTTAAAAAAAAAAAAACAAAATTCAATCTTGAAATGACACTGCAGGGGTGAGCAAAGTGGAGATAATAAAGGGAAAAAACTATTTGGTGGTGATTGGCGAAGGAATTGACTCTGTTAATTTGGCGGAGAAACTGAGAAAGAAATTCTGCTTTGCTCACATTGTGTCTGTTAAGAAACTACAAGTTGAGTCGTCGTCTTATCAGAAATTTTATTTAGGGGAATGTGATTCTAAGCTCAAAACAATGTACAACTACTACCCAAATCAGTGTTACTATCAATCCTCAAGTTAATTACCCGATTTAAGATCCATCTTCGACCCATCAACATGGAAGAAATGACCTAAAATTTATTGATGGATGATCGATGATCAAATAATTGGTTTTATATTTTCTTATGTAAATTATATTTTATGATACTCTCTCTCTCTATATATATATATTTTTTTTTGGTGTTACAAGGAAAGAACAGAACAAAGAGCTACATGCTATCTTCTAGCAGCAATGGTAAAATATCAGGGGGAATAAAATCCCTCTATATATATATATTAGTTTTTATATATTTTCATTTTTATTTTTTATTCCCTTGTTTGAATAGATGTAGTTGATCTTTGTTGTTTCATTGTTTGACTACTTGAAATGGAAACAAGAAAATAAAACTTGGGCCCTCGGGGTATTTCTCCGCTGACCAACAATTCATAAGGCTTGCTTCTGCGGTAAGGGTGGAGATTCGAATCCCATTTGGAACTTGGATGAAAGCATTTTCATGAGTCTGTCTACGAGTCATTTGTGGTCAAGATCCATTGTGCGCTGAGTGTACATCACTATGGTGGGATCCTGAGGCTTGGTGGAGGCACATCCAGCGATTTACATCTTTCAGGGTTTTGATGGTCCATGATTAGTCTAACTTGGACACCTGAATTATTAAAAAAAAAAAAAAAAAAAAAACTAGGCCTATTCAAACAACGGATTACATATTAAATTAGGAAATGGGAGGATTACATATTAATTTATTATGAATAAAACAAGTTATAATGAATAAATATATTACAACTATATATATATATAACTGGAAAGACTTGATTGTGTTAATTTGACAATTAAGATCTGAGGTTTATTTTCTTGTGTGTTTAAAATAAAACTTGTACTTCGAAACATTAGGCTAATGGAAAACTAAGAATATTACTTCATTTAAATGTATTTGTAAATTGAATTGAATTCAGACTCTTAATCATAGCTAGGAGGTCATGAGTTCAACTCTCACGAATGTGGGTATTTTCGTTAGCCTGATACTAGTCTTTCTCTAGTTTGATACTAGTAATTAGTTAACTTTAATATCATTGTAATAATTTCGATTCGATATAATATTTGATGTAACAATGTATTTGTAAATTGAATTGAATTCAGACTCTTAATCATAGCTAAGAGGTCACGAGTTCAACTCCCACGAATGTGGGTATTTTCTTTAGTCTGATACTAGTCTTTCTCTAATTTGATACTAGTAATTAATTAACTTTAATATCATTATAATAATTTCGATTCAATATAATATTTGATGTAACAATAAATTCACCACCTAAATTTAAAAAAAAAATCATAGCTAAAACTTTTAAAGTAAGACAAAGCCTAAAAAATTAGAAAGAAACATAGTACTGGACTATCATCGTACATGTACTGTGTATTAAGAAAACCATATTCCCGAAACTACCCCTGAAAATATCCAGACAAGACATAATCTGCAGATAGCAATTCTGTCATTCTACAAAGAGAGAGAAAACAGAAAAGAGTCTTTTCGAATTTCACTTTTTGAAATGATCGTCATATACACATATACCTTTTCACCTTCTTCTTCTTCTTCTGTAAAGAGAGAAGCATATATTATATATCAATGGCGGTTTTGAGAAGTGAAGTAGTAAGAGTTCGAGAAGAGATCAGATGGATAAAGCATTACTCCTCTTCTCATGATATACTTTTAGTGGGCGATGGAGATTTCTCTTTTTCCTTGTGTTTGGCTACAGCTTTTGGGTCTGCAACCAACATTGTCGCAACTTCTTTCGACTCTTATGGTATTTGATCTCCTTTTCGTTTTATATATTTCTCCATACCCTTTTCTTTTTACGATATTCTTTTATTTTTCTTTGTATTTACATATATTATGAAAGGGGGTCTTTTGTTTGTTTACTAATATTCAACCATTAGTTAAAAGGATATATGTTCTAATTTTGTTCAGTTTTTAAGAGAAATGTGTTAATTTCATAAGAACTCCCAGTTCTATTAAATATCCAGAATGACAATGAATATTTTCCAAGGTCAAAACTTGTAAGAATCCGAATATTTTATACTACATGAGATTTGACAATGAATATTTTCCAAGGTTATAATAACACATGGAATGGAATGGATGTGTCTTGCATTATCTCTAATTTTAAGTTACTATCAATGTTTGAGCTTTGGATTTAATTTTTATGTTTTTTCATTTCTTGTAAAGAGCTAAAGTAATCATTTTTTTTAAAGCTACTGTGATAGTTAACATTTCTTTTCTTGGTGAACTAAACTGGGTAATTCATTCATTCATTCATTCCTTATATTGAACTAGATGAATTGATCAAGAAATACAAGAAAGCAAAACTAAATCTATCTATTCTGGAAATGATGGGTGCAACCTTGTTACACGGAGTTGATGCAACCAAAATGAAGATTTCTCCTCATCTCCAATGCCGTAAATTTCATAGGATTATCTATAACTTTCCTCATGCCGGTTTTCATCAAAAGGAAGCTCATCCTCATCTTATTTCGTAAGAATCCTCTCTTCTTGCAAAAAGAGGTCGATAATGCGTCTTCATTTAATGTTTTCTTAACTAACTTTTGTACAGGATGCATAAAAATCTTGTTCATGGATTCTTTCGGAATGCAAGAAGCATGCTGTGGCTTGACGGTGAAATCCACATTACCCACAAAATCAAACCTCCATTCGACAGTTGGAGAATTCAGGATCTTGCTTCAAACTGTTCTTTATATTTGATCGAGTGCGCTGATTTCAGAATTCAGGACTACCCGAGTTACGAAAACAAAAGAGGGTCAGGTCCCAGATGTGATAGGCCATTTCACTTGGGTGAGTGCAGAACATTTAAGTTCAAACTATTCCCAGATGCTGCCATTACACACAGAACATCTCAGAATAATTTAACATTTAATGATCGTGTGATTGATGTGCGAACATTACAAGGCAACATGATAAGAAACGAGTGTTTTAAGATGTTTGATGGTTATCTTAAACTTGTGGAGGATACATTAGGAAGCCATAGCTATGATGTCTTTCGTTCTGTTCGTGAAGCTCTGAGACTTGGTTTTAATGCGTACACGCATGAAGTACCGGATAGATCATTGAGTGGATATGTAGCCAATTTGGAAGAGCTTCATCGCTTGAACATTTCTAGATCCCAACGGTTAAGACAGATGCTATTAAGTGTTGATCATCATTAACTTTGAATAAGTTGAGGCCTTTTTTTTTCTTTTTTTTGGGTCATGGGGGAGTCTTGTAAGTTGCACTTGTTTTGTTTGAGAATCAAACTCTTTTTTTGACTCCAGGAGGAGTAGAAAACAATCACAAATATTGTGAATTTTGAAGTTATGTAATCGTACATTGGACCACAATTGATGCTTGTTGCAAGCTTTGCTGAGTTTCATGACGCTGAAGATCTAGGTTTGATTTTTGGATTTCAATTTAATGGTGTAACATACATGCAAAGAAATGCATGTGTTTCAAATCTTTACCCTAACATATACCTATATATTGTAATAATAGTTGTCAGTTGAGTTTTGATTTTTGGGGAAAATTCTTGTTCAAGTCTGTCTTGGCCAAACTCATTCAATTGTTTACCCTATCACTAATCAAGTGTATTACACTTGCCATGTAATTATTTTGGTTCGGTCAAAATTGATCTGGATAAGAATTTTTTGATTTTTTGGGATGTATAATTACCCAAAAAGGCTTCATTTCTATTATTAATATTATTAAGTATGGATATATCTTAATTCTCAACTAATATTTGTGATTTAGGCGTATAACATAGGAGGGTAATCTATTCACACATGCAGCATAATTCTCTAGTACAATGTACAAGTTTTTTTTTCTTTGAAGTTAATTTTTTGTTAAAATAATATTAGAAAGCAGATCTAAGCCTAAATTTAAAATAAAATAAAATAAAATAAAAAAACCCATGAGGTCCAGGTCCAGCTTCAAACTTTCAATTAAGAGAAATCATTTATCAAAAAATAAAATAAAAAACCAGTTTCTCTTTGAAGGCTGAGCGTTCATAATTGTCTGGTAACTTATAATTATAGAATCGCAGCTATAGGTATGTTGATTAATTACGTGGAAAGTAGTACTATATTTTATTTCAATTCCTTAATCAAAGAAAGAAACGTGTTATCTTTCGAAAAATCAGATCTACATAATCTTTAGATCAGTTAATTCCTTATAGATAAGTATTAATAGTCTAATACCAAAATTGGACTTAATTAAAAGAAATCAAATAGGATAACATAGGAACTGACTTAGGGACAAGATTTTTGTTTTTGGTTTCCAAAGGTTTAATTCTTTTCAAGATTAGTCAGACACCTAACCTAAAGTATGAATCTCTCGCAAATCGAATTTGAAATCGCTACCTTGTAGCGCCTAGTGATTTCTTTTACTAGGCCAATGACTCGATGGTATAATTATGCAGCATAATTCTCGAGTGAATTTGAACTTTTTTTTTCAAAAGAACGAGACAATAAATCAAATCCTAAATGGAAGAGATTATTTAGTGCAACCACTACACCACGAAGTACACGTAGTGCAGCCCATCACTATATTTGCACCAGAATATATTTGGGACATGTGAGAGATAGTCCACATCGTTCAATATTCTGGCCATGTTCCTAAAAAATAGGATTTTAAAAATTTGTATTCATATTGTCAGAATATGGGTGATGTAGATTATCACTTTCACATCTAATAAATGTATTGATTGGCTGCACCACATATACTTAAATAATATGGTGCAACAATTACACTAAACAATCTCTCCCTTAGGGTGAGTTCCCCAATTCTAAAATAAGATTTCATGATAGGTGACATTTCTTGAGATATGTCAATCTGAGCCTTTAAATTTAAAAAAAGTAGATCTAGATCGTTAATATTTGTGCAATTGTACAAATAATCATGATAATTTTGCACATGTACAATGAAATGTTGTACAGTCACAATGACGATAATACCCTTATATAAAAGAAAAAAATATTAGCGTAAAACTAATTTTTCTTCAAAACAATCTTATGTTCCTCTCCACAATTTTTTTCTCCCAACCACCCGAATCCTTCAAAATAGATCAACCACCCACTCTTATGCCAATCAATTGCATAATAAAATGGCCAGTTCTTTTGTCTCCGGCAGATCTTACTCAAGCGCGGCAGTGCGTTTAATTTTAGCACAAAAACTCTCGGTTAGTCAATTTTCTGTATCAATAGAGAGAGAGAGAGAGAGTTGAGAACTGATCGTGGGAACTATATGAATTAAAACTAGTTACATTTGTTTATTAATAAGGGTAAACTTGTAATTCACATATTAAACTATTAAAAATAAAATTAAATCAAGCCACGTGTAACTTTCTGACAAGTTATCTCAAGGAAGGCTTGAATCAAAGTATCTCATATTAGAAATGCCGGGGTGAGTTTGGTCTAGCGATTGTATAATTACTTTTGAATTAATTGACTATAGCATAATTGCTTTTAAGAAAATTATTTTTCAAACACCAAAAATTGCTCACAAATTAAACAATATCTCAAATAGTCTCAATAGTGAATGGACGAAAATGCCCTAAAAAATATTTATATGCATGTCACGTGTTATCGGAACCACCTGATAAGGACTAAAGTGAAACACATAATTCATAGTAGGAACTAAAGTGAAACAAATAATTCATAAGACTAAAGTGAGAAAAAAAACATAAGATGGACCACTCTATAAAAAGTTAATGATAAGAGGGACCAAAAGTGATATTTACCCACACATATATATATATATATATATATATATATATATATATATATATATATATATATATATATATATATATATATATATATAATTAGAAAGACTTGATTGTTTAATTTGACAATTAAGATCTGAGTTTTATTTTCTTGTGTGTTTAAAATAAAACTTGTACTTGGAAACATTAGGCTAATTGAAAACTACGAATATTACTTCATTTAAAAATGTATTTGTAAATTGAATTGAATTCACACTCTTAATCATAGCTAAAACTTTTCAAGTAAGCTAAAGCCTAAAAAATAAGAAGTAATATAGTACTTGACTATCATATATTCATATTACATATAATGTGTATTAAGAAAAGAAGATTCCCGAAACTACCCCCTGAAAATATCCAACAAGACATAATCTGCAGATAGCAATTCTGTCATTCTACAAAGAGAGAGAAAACAGAAAAGAGTCTTTTCGAATATCACTTTTTGAAAAGATCGTCATATACACATATTCCTAGATAACCTTTTCACCTTCTTCTTCTTTTTTTTGATAAATCACCTTCTTCTTCTTCTTCTGTAAAGAGAAAGAGAGAAGCATATATTATATATCAATGGCGGTTTTGAGAAGTGAAGTAGTAAGAGTTAGAGAAGAGAGATGGATAAAGCATTACTCTTCTTCTCATGATATACTTTTAGTGGGCGATGGAGATTTCTCTTTTTCCTTGTGTTTGGCTATGGCGTTTGGCTCCGCAACTAATATTACCGCTACTTCTCTTGACTCTTATGGTAAATTCCTTCTACTTTTTTCCGTCTCTTTTTCATTTCTTCTCTATTTCCGTTCAGATAGGGTACGTGGGAGTGAGTGGGTGGGTGGGTGGGTGCGTGACTGTATCGATCGGTATATTTATTAATTTTTCCATCTTCCTCGCAGTACATATAATAATTATAAAACTTATATGTATGTTTTTCTATTGTTGATTTCTTTAATTAGCATATCTTCAATTCCAAACAATATATGAATAATTTCTATAAGATTATCAGTTATCAGTTAATTATTGGCATATATAGATTACACAAAATTCTGTATCTTTTACTTTTTTCAACTACTTCTCTCGACTCTTATGGTAAATTCCTTTTACTTTTTTCCGTCTCTTTTTCATTTTTCTGTCTATTTGTTATTTCCATTCCGATAGGGTACGTGGGTGTGTGTGTGGGTGCGCCAGTGTGTGAATATCGATCGGAATAGATGGGCATGTTCTTGTACTGGATGATTTTTTACATTCTGAAACTGGATGGGGTTATTTATTAATTATATGATCATTAGGCCAAAAACAAAATTATGTTATACTTGTTTATTGCAATTAATTGTTAATACCTTTCTGTTTCAAATGATTTATATTCGAGCTCTGTATTTAATTTTTTTTTTTTTGGGGGGGTTTTCTTGTGAAGAACAAAAGTAATGTATAACTTCTAACGTGTAGTTTTTACTTGATTTTGTGTTGCATATCCATGGCATAGTTTGTGTTAAATTCCATATTTCTCGCATTACATTTATAATTATAAGACTTATCTATTATTTTGAGAGACTTTCCTAGAACTAGGAGATTAAATAAATAGGAGTAACTCATTATATTTATACATATATAATTTTGAATTATAGAGAGAGTGAAATAATCTCACAATTTTTTATTCTTAATTTCTTTTCAGCAAAACAAAACAAGAATAGTTGGACGAGTTATCCGATCCAAGGCCAGTTGCATCCACTCCATGTAACAAGGTTGCTCCTCCTAACATTTCTAGAATAGCTAAATTTGCATTTGCATTTTTGTAATTCTTGATCAATTCCTTTATTTCAGTTACAAGGAATTCCTCGTTTTAGTTAGTACACAAACGAAGAAAAATGAAAACGAATAAATCAGTAGTCGATCCTACAATAAGATAATTAGTAACGTACAGAATTTTTGTTTAATATATATTCCATAAACTGATAATTGATAATCTTCTAAGATTTTTCATATATAGTTAGGAATTGAATATATCCAAATCAAAGAAATCAACAATAGAAAAACATTGAATAAATATTTTGAGAGACTTTCCTAGGACTAGGAGATTAACTAAATAGGAGTACCTCTCATTATATTTATACATACATAATCTTGAATTATAGAGAGAGTGAAATAATCTCACAATTTTTTATTCTTAATTTCTTTTCGGCAAAGCAAAACAAGAATAGTTGGACGAGTTATCCGATCCAAGGCCAGTTGATTTCCGAAGAGATGGGAGAGAAGCTGATTGACAGAGATAATGATCAGGTACAAATATAACTTATAGTATTAAGGGATAAACTATTCAAATTTCTTTATTTAGTAAGTTGGTAGAATTAGTTTCTCTTGTGATTATTTTCTTTCATATATATGCACTTCATGAGCGTTACAAAATTAAGATATTATTTTCTAATGTCTGATTTCTAATTAAATTGCAATGCATGTGCATATATAGTTGTTATAGGTAAATCGGTCTAAGGAATTTCGAAAATTAGCAGTGGACAACCTAAAAAGGGAACTAGTTCTTAAAATAAGTCTACTTAATTTACGTGAAACCCAAGTTGGTACACATGAATCAGAAGGTATGATCTGCTTTGGATTATTAGTTTCGGTCCTTTTCTATGGCTCTCCTTACATTTTGATACGTACGTTCTCCAGTCGACAGTGTGAAGAATTGGAAAATACAGCTGGAGGAAGAGAATGCTCAGCTGCATGTAGAGGTGAAGCCAGAAAATGAACATGTGATGTGTAAATTGCAAGATCTGGAAGTAAGATGTCAAAATTTACGGTCTAAGCATGAACATGTAGTACTCATGTTGACCTTTCTATTCTTACGTATTCCGTTTTATTTGGTATGGTTGGGAATTGTCTAAATTTTTTATTTACTATTATCGGTCATTTTCAGGCTCATGAAAGGTTATGAAGTTTTAGAATTTCAGCTTCTGAAACTTCCTTTTATGAAGTTTTAGAATTTCAGCTTCTGAAACTTCCTTTTCTTTAGTTCTCTTCAGAAAAGGAAAAGGAAGTTTCAGCTTTCTGAAACTTCTGAAGAGCACTAAAGAAAAGGAACTTTTAGAAGTTGAAATTCTAAAACTTCATAAAAGGAAGTTTCAGAAGCTGAAATTCTAAAACTTCATAACCTTTCATGAGCCTGAAAATGGCCGGTAAGAGTAAATCAAAAATTTAGACAATTCCCAACCATACCAAATAAAACGGAATACGTAAGAATAGAAAGGTCAACATGAGTACTATCTGTTCATGCTTAGACCGTAAATTTTGACATCTTACTTCCAGATCTTGCAATTTAGACATCACATGATCATTTTCTGGCTCCACCTCTACATGCAGCTGAGCATTCTCTTCCTCCAGCTGTATTTTCCAATTCTTCATACTGTCGACTAGAGAACGTACATATCAAAATATAAGGAGAGCCATAGAAAAGGACCGAAACTAATAATCCAAAGCAGATCATACCTTCTGATTCCTGTGTACCAACTTGGGTTTCACGTAAATTAAGTGAACTTATTTTAAGAACTAGTTCCCTTTTTAGGTTGTCCACTGCTAATTTTCGAAATTCCTTAGACCGATTTACCTATAAAAACTATATATGCACATGCATTGCAATTTAATTAGAAATCAGACATTAGAAAATAATATCTTAATTTTGTAACGCTCATGAAGTGCATATATATGAAAGAAAATGATCACAAGAGAAACTAATTCTACCAACTTACTAAATAAAGAAATTTGAATAGTTTATCCCTTAATACTATAAGTTATATTTGTACCTGATCATTATCTCTGTCAATCAGCTTCTCTCCCATCTCTTCGGAAATCAACTGGCCTTGGATCGGATAACTCGTCCAACTATTCTTGTTTTGCTTTGCCGAAAAGAAATTAAGAATAAAAAATTGTGAGATTATTTCACTCTCTCTATAATTCAAGATTATGTATGTATAAATATAATGAGAGGTACTCCTATTTAGTTAATCTCCTAGTCATAGGAAAGTCTCTCAAAATATTTATTTAATGCTTTTCTATTGTTGATTTCTTTGATTTGGATATCTTCAATTCCTAACTATATATGAAAAATCTTAGAAGATTATCAATTATCAGTTTATGGAATATAGATTACACAAAAATTCTGTACATTACTAATTATCTTATTGTAGGATCGACTACTGATTTCTTCGTTTTCGTTTTCCTTCATTTGTGTACTAACTAAAACGAGGAATTCCTTGTAACTGAAATAGAGGAATTGATCAAGAATTACAAAAATGCAAATGCAAATTTAGCTATTCTAGAAATGTTAGGAGCAACCTTGTTACATGGAGTGGATGCAACCAAAATAACGATTTATCCTCATCTCCAATGCCGAAAATTTCATAGGATCATTTATAACTTTCCTCATGCCGGTTTTCTTCAGAAGGAAGATCATCCTCATCTTATTTCGTAAGTATCATCTCTTCCTGCAAAAGAAGGTCGATAAAATGTAATAAACTAATTAAACTCTGCATCTAGTACTGTCGTCTAACTTAATTAAAACCTTCAACAGGATGCATAGGGATCTTGTCTGCGGATTCTTTCTGAATGCAAGATGTATGTTGTGGGTCGATGGTGAAATTCATATCTCTAACAAAATCACACCTCCATTCAGCAGTTGGAGAATCGAGGATCTTGCTTTAAATTGTTCTTTATTTTTAGTCGAGTGTGTTGATTTCCAAATTCAAGACTATCCATGTTACAACAATAAAAGAGGATCGGGCTCAAGATGTGATGAACCATTTCCACTTGGCGGAAGAACATTTAAGTTCAAACTCTCCCCCAATGCTACAACACAGAGAACGTCTCATAATATTTTCACATTTAATGATGTTGGTATAACATCATTGATGTTGGTATGACATTATTAGAACACAATATGATCAGAAATGAGTGTTTTTGGATATTTGGTGGTTATCTTAAACATGTCGAGGACTCATTTGGAAGCACTAGCTATGATGTCGGTAGTTCTGTTTTCGAAGCTTTGAGGCTTGGTTTTATCGCATATATGGGTGCAGGGCAGGGTAGACCGTCGAGTGGTTATATTGCAATTTTGGAAGAGCTTCACCATTTGAGCATTTTGAGGTCTGAACGGTTGAGACGGATGCTAGTACCGTCTTTTGTGTCACCTAACTCTTTTATGAGGAGTAGAAAACAATCTGACCTTTCCTGAGAATGTAGTCATTTAACTTGACAATGTTGTAAGTAAATTACTACTATCATATTACTTATATAATTAAATTTTGTGCTTGTTTAAGGACGGATCAGTCTCTCTACCTAGCACTTCTCTCTTTGCAATTTGCCAGAGTTGTCGCACATTTTGATAAGAATGCATGTTCGCCTTCATGGGCCACAATTAAGGATTAAGTATTTGCGGTCGGTCTATCATGAAATTGGTATGTTTATATTCATGTAGTTAATTACTTTTCTTAGGAGTGTTTTATTACTACAAAACAAGTGTAGAGTATATTTGATTATCAACCTTAATCTCCTAAATTTATGTATTTATAAACAAAAAGGTCTAGAAGTTAGTTATTAGTAATAGGGCATTTTGTTCCCTGATCAATATTATTTAATTTATTTAAAGTGTAGAAATGTCAATAAGAGGGCTTTAGTGGAAAAAAACAATAAAAAAAATGCTTTCTACATGGTTCTAAGAGAGAAGTTAACGGTGTTAACCTTTTAGGTATATTTTATCTATATCTATCTATACTAAGTTTTGATACCATGCTACACCAAAAATATTAAAGTTCCTAAATTACCCCCACTTTTAAATATTTGAAACTTTCTTTAATAATTGTTGAGGGCTGATACTTTCCGATAATTTCATATATTACAGACTCACAGTTTTAAACGCTCACTCCACAATTGCACATGTCCACAACCTGCACATCTAACTCCCACAGTCGCACATAACTTCCCCAAAATTATTGCCTCATAATGCAAACAAATTAGCACAATTACTCCTCATACACCATTTTCTAATTCTAATTCTGAGACTAGTGGTTGACATGTATTGTTCAATGAATTAATATTTTCATTTTGAGAGATAATTTTTGTATCTTAAATATTTTGCATTTAGGTTCTATTACGTGATATTTTCCTCTACTTCCCTTTACTGCAATAAGTTTTCAATCATGCCATATATATGAAAATGGTGTATATATATATATACACCATTTTTAGTTAGAAAAAAATTAACATGTTCCAATGGTGAACTAATTTGCTATTCATTTATCTGCCGCAATCGCGTGGAGATGAAACAAGTTTAGATGCAAGGAGAAGTTGAGGACCATTGTGACAAAATTAAAGAAAAACAAAAATCATTTTACTGAAGAAGAAGATAAAACGAGGGGAAAGCCAAGTCAAATTTCTTCCGCAAAAAACGTCTTCTCGAGATAAATTTTGTATTTGTGGAAGTTACTTGAAGAAAATGTTCCAAGTTCCTTATCCTGACTGGAGCGGATGAGTCATGAGTATAGAGTTTTAGATTTTATTTTCCAAATTAAGTTGGAATTTGAAATTTTGGTTGGAAATTTAGTAAGTGATTTAAAATTCTAATGATTTGAATGTTCATAATATTTCGTAGCATCAAAGTTAGTGTTACAAATACTATTTACTTTGGCATAATTATGCGCGTGAGTAACGCGTGCGACAGTCGCTAGTACATTAATAAGGGGGTGTCCATTACATTTTATACGTTATGCCTAAGTGTAACCGTACTCATAATTTAAGGGCTATACTGTATTTTGCCCAGAAAAATGAAAAAGGAAATGATATAATTGGCGTTAATAAAAGACGTTGTCAAGAGCATTTTCTTCAAAAGAAAATTATTGATAGGAAACATTCAAAGCTAACTAGGAATGGATTGGTCGAATTAGCGTTTATAATATGATCCAATAAAATTGTGGCGTAACGATTTTAAACTAGTAGTATATATTGATTCCTTAACTAGTGGCCGTGACTTTTTCAAGTCAATATCTTCCCACTATTTCTTGATTTAAAATGTTTGGCTATACATTAATAATGAATACTTGCAGGAAAATTAGATGGAATGTCGACAACACGCAACTAGTCTTGACACTGACATGCAAATTAGAAAATGGATTTAAATGTAAGTAGAACTTAGATTTAAATCGCGGTCCTAATTACTGAATACCAATTAGTTTGCTTAAGATGATCAAGAATATGTGAGAAAATGTCATATTTGATTGAATTCACTTAATTATTATTAGAATTTACCATGTAGATCGGGCTAAGTGCACTTACTGAACTTGGATCTAACTCAACCTCAAAAATTAACTTTTAAGGTGAGGATTGCTCAAGGACTTATAAGGTGGATTTAACTATTATTTTCAACCAATGTGGGACATTTAGTCTCAATACACCCCTTCACGTGTGGACGGGCAGAATGTGTGGGTGAAACAAGTCCAACACGTAACATATGAAAGTCCAACCTTGTGAATTTGCTATATGTGGGTGAAGACCAAACACACGAATAATGACATTTCGGGCCTTTGTTAACCGGAGAAATAATGAAACTCCAAGTCTTGAATAACTGACAACACAAGGCTTTGTTATCTGGGTGAAGTGTGTTAGTAGATAATAAAGTCCATCATGCGAACAAGGAGTATCCCATCACGGAAGGAGGCGGCCAACTTTAACATGGGGCTTTGATATCATATTAGAATTCACAACATAGATTTGACTAAGTCCACTTACTTGACTTGAGCCTAACTCAAACCCAAAAGCTAGTTTTTAAGATGCGTATTGCTCAATGCCTTATAAGATGAACTTAATTATTATTTTCAACCAATATGGGACATTTAGTCTGAATAATTATAAATAAAATGTATTTCAATATACTTCATATTCTTATCCGACTTCTATTCAATCACCTAAATCATAATGAATATATTACACTTAATTTGTATTTGGATAAGATTAGTCGATTTCAATTGAGTGACATTTCTAATTATTTGGATACAAGGTGAAGAACTTATCAATAGTTAATTCGCCCTCATCAAGTAAAAGATTGTGGTCCTATTAATGAGGATTAGCACAGGCCAATAGTGAGATCTCAATCAGGTCCATCGGGTTAAATTAAGTTTTCCAGATAAGCAATCATAATACTACTCAATGAATAATCATGAATTAAGTTTTTATTTTTTTGTGTCGAAATGCTTCAGTTTTTAATCATTAAAGCGAAAATAAGGTGTAATTTTGAAATTTTTATTTACTTAGAGACTCTTATTTTTTGAATAATTAAGTCTCTCTAGGACCAAGAGGGTCTGAGCAATTTTTTAAAAGTTGGATCGTCTATCGAACCAATAGTTTTACTGGATACTGGTTGTATCGATTTAACCGTTTTAACCTCTAGTTCAACTAGTGAGACATCATTACGAAATAATAATTAACTTAAATTTTAATGTATTTAATGAACCATTTAAGGTTGGGCGATTCTTATCCAAAAAAATTAAGTTATTTTCATAAACTAATTTATCTCATAAATCACAATTAATAGACAACAAATCATTTTAAAGTAACCAAAAACAAAACGGACACATGTAATTATACAATTCTAAATAAAAAATAACATGTTCAAACAATAATTATCACATCAATATTCAACAAGAAGACAACAAAATCCAAAATGAACCATCATATATTCAAAACACAGACCTAAATCCAAATTAACATCAAATATCCAAAATTACAATTATAATAACATAATAATAAAACAATAATTCAAATTATGATAAACACCATATCAAAATAATAATTTAATTGATAGAAATTCGAAATATTATATGGTATTTTTTCTTTAAAATAAAAATGAAAAAATTCGATTATTCCCTTAAGAAATTGGCAATAAAATCTCTTTTAATTAAAAATAATCCTCATGTGATTAACTTTTTATTTTCTAATAGGTGTAGTTAACTAATAACATAATAAGACGAGAAATATTTGCTAATAAAAATTACACATAGGTTCGCTAATAAAAATTACACATAGGTTATTTTGTCAATTTTAAATAATATAGTGGTTTTTTGGCATTTGGCTCTTTTTTCACATGGACTTCCCCTAAACTGTGTGTTCCTGGAAATATCAAACAGACGGACCACAACTAGGACAATTGATTAATTTTAAATTTCTTATCAACTTGTTTAGCTAGGAAATTAATTAATCAGGAAATATATAATAATATACTTTTATAAATTTTAAATTTCTTCATTTTTCCCTCTCTCTTAGTTGCTTAACTAGCTTAGCTTCTCTATAAATAGTCTCCTACAGTTAAATGGAAAATTTATGAGTTTCTCCTCAAGCTCTCCAACTTCCTTTTTCTATAAACTAGAAACTAGGTAGCTTGGGTTCTTAATTTAATTTATTTCCAAAACTAATGAATTAATTTTACATTTAATTAGCTAGCCTAAATGAAGGTAAGCCTTACTGATCAATAATGCATGCAATTAGTATATATAATTAGTAGTAAATGTTTCATGCATAATCATCATCAAGGTAAATTATTTAATTAATGTTTTATATAATTAATTAATTCCCTAGCTAATCTCTTCTGTAGCAAAAAATTGTGATCAAGTTGCCGTTGCAGGGTGAAAAAAGTAAGTCAACCGCCATGAAGGTTGCAGTATCTATACAAGGTATGTGCATATAAAATTTTACTCACCTACATTTATATAAATGTTCAATTTGCACCTTTGGAATATAAAAATAGACATATTACCCCAGCCCTATGATAAAACCATTTCTCCTCCTTTTTGGACATTTGACCGTGTTGTTCCCATGCCCAAATTAAATTGAATGTGAATGTATAAGTAGTTATAATTAATTATAAAATTACCCCTTCATGCACAATTTAAAACAGGAATAAGGGACAAATCGACTCACTTAAAATAACACAATACAATAAGGTAAATTGCTTCGTATAAAATTAAATAATACAAGGGCAACCTGCAGGTTTAAGTCATTATTAATTATATAAAAGTTCTTTATATAATTTTTGGAGGTTTTAAAACGACAAGAGGACAATTTTAACCTTTCTCTCCGTAATATATATTATCATTGACTCAATATATAATTATGTTATATATGTTCCGGAATTTTAATTAATTAATTAAATTAAAATAATTGTAATTTTGAAGGGGTGAGCTCGGTGAGTATTGGAAAGGAAAATGATAGACTGGAAATAGTGGGAGAAGGAATTGATTCAGTGTGTTTGACGAAATCTCTGAGGAAAAAATTCTGCTTTGCAAATATTATAAGCGTTGATGAAGTCAAACCGCCCAAGCCTCCCAATCCGCCGCCGTGCCCCCCGCCATGCAACTACTACCCGCCGCCGTGCTATTATAATTCGGGTCTTAATTGGTTTTTTATGTAATTCAATCGGATTTTAGTTTCTTGCTTTGCGTGACTGCGTGTACTGATGGTCATATATAATTAATAAATTGAATATTTTTTCTTGAGGAATTTCTTTTTCACCTAAAAACAATTATCTGATAATTAACATGTTTGTCACCATATATGTAATATTGATTATCATTGATTATGAATTTTATATACATGCAGTTCTAATCAAAATGCTCTTCTTTGACAAACTCGAATATTATTTGAGATATGAAATAAATTTGAATTCACTTTGGGCCATTTTGTTGAATATACTAAAAGGCCATAATAGAATTAACGGACTCGCACCTAGGCTCCAAAAGAATTCTTAGATAGCATGTTTAAACCCACTTAATGATCGTATAAAATTAATATTTATCAAATAATAAAAGATCAAATAAAATACCAAAGGCCCACTTTCTTCAGATGTATCTGAACATTTGGATGAGAACTTACAAGTATTTAAACTTGAATGAGAACTTGCCGAAAGGATTTTCAATAATTTCTATTGCTTGGATTTCGACTTCATTATTTTAATAAAAGAGTACTTACTTAAGAACTTAAACTTTACATCATAAACTTGTTTTATATAGACTTAAAAACATTCAACATTACAGGACTTGAATGATGAAAATAATCAAATGTGATGTTCTAAACATAATTTTTTGAAGTTATATGTCTATTAATTTATAGTTTGGTATTAAATGGATTTATGCAAGAAAAAGGTCAACGTGTTTTGGCCTCGTGTAAATTTATACGTCCAATTGGTAATGTCATGACTCAATGATTTAATTAGAGTGAAGATTCTTAAGATTGGAATCTTGGCTTATTTAACTACAAGTCAATTAGTAAAATCTAAAAAAAAAGAAGGTCTCGGGGACAACAACTTTTGCTGGATAGGTGAAATTATTGGTGAATTGGAATGGACTAATCTGCAATATTAAGACTCCAAGTGTCCTAGTAAATAGATTATGAAACCTAACTACCACTGAATTAAGCCGATTCATTGTTTTCTCAATGTCTAATCCTGCTTGTATCATGTCACATGATCAGTTGCTATCATTTGATCATACAACGTTAATCAAATTCAGATGTTGAACGTAGATCTGCCCGGGAACAGTTGTCAGAGCATGCAAATGTTTGTTAGAATTGATTAAGCATGCCCATTTAGGGGTGTAAATTAGTTGAGTTATTGAATGAACATATATTGTTTAAGTTTAGCTTAAACTTAGTATTGAGCTTAATTTGGTTTTCAGTCGATTGGAGCTCAATCGAGCTTTTACCAAACGAGCTCTAGTCAAAGTATCTAATAACTTAATACTTATTACATGTATTCTTGTTAATATTTAACTTATCGAGTCAATCTGGAATTGAGCTCCAAAAGTTATCTAACAAAAAATATTGTCCAATTTTTTTTGATATATATGACGAACCAAACTCAAGTTATTTTTATTGAACGAGCGAGTTGAGTATCGGATAATTTGATTTAATTTTAGTTATTTACTAATTTTATCTAAATATGAATTCCGGCCTAATTGACCCTCACTTCACTAATTGTGGTCCAATCCAACCTTAAACCAATCAAAATTAAAAATTCAAATGTGGATGGAATAGGTTTGAATTGGGACTGACCGGCCAATCCACTTGAGTTTTAACCCATTTTACATTTTAATAAGTTTTGAAGTTCTTTTACAGTTTTTTTAACCGATTGAAAATAAGTTCATCGTAAAATATACAGGGGTAGATCCAATAATATATCTAGAAAATTCATAGAATATATACCATATGGTCCATGGTCAAAAGATTGACATTATAAAACATACTAATTTATTTGTAGGATTACATAACTCAAACCATGAATAATTTGGACTTTTAAGATTAAATTAATGGTACAAAATATCAAAGTATGCAAGTTGTTGAACTGCATAAAATTATCGTGACGCTGATGTTGGATTTTTAATTAATTAAATTGTTGTCCAACCATCTGAACCTATTTTTTTCGTCTTTCACGAAACCAATAATGTAATCATTCATATTCTCATGTCCAATTCTGATAATTGATTAACTATTTGTTAAGGTTAAGCCAAATTAAATTGTCTCTTGAAGATTTATCATTTTACTAGACGTACTTTCTAATTATTCTTTTTTTTTTTTTTCCCACGATCGAGGTTTGTTAGATAACATTATTAATTGGCATTGTATTATGACTTTTCAGAATAAATAACATGTGTTGGTTCTATTTATTAAGTTTTTATGCAAGGATAAATTTCGAAATATTTTCGAACACTTTTAAATACGCTTTATATATATATATATATATATGATATGATACATATACTTCTAAATAGTAGACAAAGTTGTGACCTATTCTCGGTAATTAGAGCATCTCTAATGACTCCGAGAGGGAATACCCTCTCCCTCTCCCCTTCCCTCTTTCTCTCTCCCTAGTTTTTTAGTCATCTCTAATGACTCATTCTATCAAACCCATTTAATAATAAATTTTATCCTTCTTCATTATTATTATTATTATTATTATTATTATTATTATTATTATTATTATTATTATTATTACTACTACACCAAAAATAAATTTAAAATTAACATTAATTTGAAATCAAAAGTACATTAGAAAACTTAGAATATAAAAAATTACATCAAATATTAAATTAATTCATATAAGAAAATTCACCATCTCCGCCATATTCTTCTATGTTTTAGTCGAACATGATTCATGATTGTATCATATTATTTTAATTTTTTTTAGAAAAAGAATTATTTTTGGGTGATAAATACAACCCCAAAATTATTAAAACAAATCAATATTAAAATAATAGTGTTAGTTTAATGAAATGAAAGTTATATTTTTATAATTAGAAATAATTATCTACAAATAATATTTAGGAACTTTTTATTTTTAAATAAAGATAAAAAAATAAAAAATAAAAGAACCAAATAAAACAAAACAAAATCACAAAAAAAAAAAAAAAAGCATGTGAGAGAGGGGGCTTGGATGGGAGAAGCTCCCCCTCCCCCTCCCTTCAAGGTCCCTCCAGGGTCCCTCTATATAGTCCGTATACCCTCTCCCTCCCCCTAGTCATTAGAGATGGAAAAAATTTTCCCCTTCCCCCATATACCCTCTAGGACATCTCCCCACTAGTCATTAGAGATGCCCTTATGGCACATCTCCGACCATGTGTCCATTAAAAGAAGTAAAAAGATATTGAACAAATCAATTGACCTACACACTTTAAATAGAACATCATACACTGTCCATATAGTGCTTCTAGAAGTATCTAACATGTCTAGGGACACAACAATGTTCTATTGTATAACATTTGAAACTTTAGGGTTCAAAGTTTGTAAAATAAATCATGTTCTAATTATACTTGAACTTAACTGTGTTTAAACCATAGTTTTTCCCCTGGATAATTATGCACTATTGTATTATATGATATCTAATTTCATAGTATTGATTGTGCGTGTTGAACATCAAATTTATTTTTTAGAAAATTGTACATCATTGATAAAGAGGTAATGTGATTTGAAATTATATAAGTATGTAATATTATGAATATATGTTTATCAAAAAAAAAATACTGAAATAGGATTGCTTGAAAGTTGAAACTTGCAATAGGATTCCGACTGGGTTGTCCCACTCAAATGGATTCCTTTCTTGTGAACTTGCTAAGTGTTCCACCAAAATAGAAGCAAGGATTAAATTAAATGCATTCAAGATTCGAATCCAATCCAATCATGAATCCCTCAATTATTTCTATTTCATTGGCGTGTTAGTACACATTATATATGTTGTACAAAATGTGCGGAAAATGGCAAACCAATGAAAACCAATGACAATTAAAACCTTTAATTTCACCTTATTCTTGAAGTTGTCACCTTTGAGTTGTTGACGAGGCATAATATATATAGGACATGCATTAAATCAAACAAACTCATCTCATACTCAATTTTAATAAAAAAATATTTTCTATTTTGTAATTTAATATAGGTTTATTCCATTGCTAAATTATATTTAAAACCTTCAATTAGATAGAATTGCAATAGATACACAGTAACACGTAATATATATAAAAGTATGTAACGATCGAAAATGATATCATTTGACTATATTAATTTATACGGTTCAGAATGAATGCAAAATCATTTTAGCTAGGAGTTAATGTCAATTTACTTTTATGTGATTTGCATAAATTTAAGTTACTTCTATATAATTTGAAAATTAGCATTTTACCCCGTTATAATCTTATAAAAGTTAAAGTAAAATTGCAGAAAACATCTCAAATTAATTATTGATTTTGGATTTTCGTCCCGAACTATTTAACTTGGCGAATTTCGTCCCGTAATTTAATATTTTTTGGAATATCGTCCCAAACTAATTACTAATTTTGATTTTTCGTCACAAACTATATCAACTCGCCAAATTTCGTCCCATAATTTACCATTTTGTATGAATTTAGTCCCAATATTAAATTTCTAATTTAATGAAAATGACGTTCAATCTTATAATTAATTTGGGGCGAACTCTGCAATATTATATAATTATTCATGTTAAAATTTACCATGTCATGACACTTAAGCATCCATGTGATAATTCATCGGCAATGTGCAATTTCGTTTTATAATTATGGTGGGACGATATTCTTAAAAAATATTAAATTACGGGACGAAATTCGTCAAATTAAATAGTTTGGGACGATTTTTGCAATTTTGCCAAAAGTTAACACCACCTTCCTGACATTTTCAAAATAAAAAAAAAATTACAAATCACAAAATTATCTCTCGTGTATGTTACACTTTAACATTTAACACCCTCTCTTCGGTGTTATGATAAATGTGACAATTTATCCATTTATGTTGTGATAAATATTTATTTTATTTCTTATGTTACAAAAATATTTTTCATGCATACTCTAATAAGTTATACTATTCGACGAAAGAAAATAAATTGCTTTATAAAAAGATAAATTAAATACTATGCAGTTTACGGGAGATAAATTGCCATTAGCTGTTTAAGATGGTGGTTCACTGTCTTCCAAAGACGTTAAAAAAAAAAAGAAAAAAAAAGACGTCCAAATATCTGTCTTTTCTGTTATTAAATTGTTTATATATCTTTATTGAATAATGAAAATGCTTAAAGATTTGACGTGGCAATGAAGCATTAATTAGTCTCACAAATAATAAACATAATAAATAAGTTTAAGAGCTTGAAATATGTGTACAGAGACCCCCACCACCCCAAATATCTACACATCTTTGTCATTGCATCATGCACGTGTCAGCTGATCAGCTACTAAAATCCCAGCTTCATTAAAAAAGACAGAAAACATACTGAAATTTGTCGATAAAACATACTATATGCAATTAAAATTTAAATTATTAACAGAATGAAAGAACATGATATATAATTTTTTGGAAAAGAAAGGTAAATATTATTGAATGAAAAATGAGAAATAGGTAAAGAGGGAGATTGAAATAAAATTAACTTTCCTCTTTTTAGGGAGAATAAGAAAATAAATAAAACAGATTCTTTGCTTGTAAGAACCAAAAACAAAAATTCTGCTCCTTTTCTATCGGACATACATTGGTACAAAACCTTGGAAGGAAAAAAAGGAATAACAAACGTCAATTGAATTATTTAAAAACAATTACAAGACCTCACCCCCTCAGGTGGCACCTTTGAATAGCACCTGAACCTGAAGTGCAGTATAAGTAAGCTAACAAACAGCAAACCTCTATTTCACATAGATTAAAAAACAGAGGATTTTTTTCCAAAAACAGAGGTTCAAAAGAAGAATAATTACCTCTGCTAAAACCTCACAATCATTGGCGTAAAGCATGATCAAGACATAAGCTTGTCTTCATTCTCAATTGGGTCACCCTCAAAAAGCCATAACCTTTACTCCAAAAACATTCAAATAGGAAAAAGACAGTTAGTTATATATAGTGTGTGTCGAAAGAAAGAGGGTTAGTTTGAGTGAAGAAGATCTATTGAATAAAATATATGAGGAATAGTAGAGTAAAAAGAAGCAAAACTGGGAAAGCACGGAGATCAATTCTTGGAGGGAATATTCGATTGCATCAATGAAATCACAGCCGCACTTGTTTTCTCTAGGATGACCGACTCTGCTTACCGAGTCGAAACGACGTCGCGCCTCGCCCAATGGCGGATCGAAAATTTGGCTTCTTGCACTTACAGAAAATCCGATCCTTTCAAGATCGGGAAATGGAATTGGTCAGCCAATTTATAAAATCAATCATAAATAAATATTATTCTTTTCTTAATCGATTTTTTGTTTCTTCAATTGAAGGCATTTATCTGTGGAGAAGAATCGGACATTATTTGTAAAGCTGTACCCGGAGATATCAAATTTGACAAGAGATAATCCTCCAATTGCATCGTTTATAGTCAGAGTTGTTTCTTCTGTGGGTGATCGCAAGTGTTTGATTCATCCAGGTAAATAATACTAATGATTCATCTCAATTTTCTTATTTTTCATGTTTATTATAATTTTTTAAACTTATTCTTATTTTAATTTTACACAACAGAAGTTACAGATAAACAGCTCAAGAACAACGAGGATTTCGTCTGGTCTATTGAGGTTCCATTAACTGGAAAATTCATTATCGACGTTGAGTTTCTTGATTTGAAAATTGCATCTCCTGACGTAAGAATTGAATCATTTTTATTTAATTGGTCTTTCAAAAGATTTTGCAAATTTTTAATTTGTAGTCCCATAGGAATTGAGCCTCAACATTTTTACCCCGTATTTTACAAGGTTTCACATTTGGTCCCAGATTTTAAATGCATTTTGGACAGTAAGAAATTGCACTTTGGTCCCAATTATTTAAATATTTTACTCTTTTGGTCCCATAAAATAGGGAAAATTGCAATTTTAGTCCCACAAGACTGGGTCACAATTTTGGTCCCGCCTCTACAAAATTGTAGTATTTTCTTATACCATTTTAAAAAAGAATTGCACTTTTGGTCCGTCTACGTTTTTGTAACCAAAAGTGTAAAACTAAGACGATCATATGGCACCAAAAGTTTTACAGACAGACCCTTTTATGGGGCTATTAAAAACTTAGGACCAGTGTAAAAGTTTTTAAAAATTGGGACTAAAAGTGTTGAAGATTCAGTCATATTATACTAAACATAATGAATTAAACATCTAGAAACATAATGGAAATTTACATGAATCACAGGGAACGGAGCCTTACTCGATTTGGGGTGAAGCATTGACTCAGAGAAAATCGAACAATACAGCTCTAACTTCCCTTGGTCGAATGTTGTCCGAAAGCATACACACAGACATTGTAATAAATTCATCCAACGGAACCATTTCAGCACATCGAGCAGTTCTTGCTTCCCGTTCTCCCGTCTTCCGAAGCATGTTCTCGCACGATCTAAAGGAGAAAGAAATGTCTGCTATAAACATTTCAGACATGTCAATTGAATCTTGCCAGGCTTTCTTGCATTACATCTACGGAAACATAGGAAACGAAGAATTCTTGACTCATAGACTTGCCCTTCTTCAAGCAGCTGATAAGTACGACATTTCAGATTTAAAAGAAGCTTGTCATGAAAGCTTAATGGAGGATATTGATACCAAGAATGTTTTAGAAAGGCTACAAAATGCTTCTCTTTATCAACTGCCGAAACTGAAGGACAGTTGTATGAGATATCTTGTGAAGTTTGGTAAGATTTATGATATAAGAGATGATTTCAATGTGTTTGTGCAATGTGCAGATAGAGAATTGATTGGTGAAATATTTAATGAAGTTCTTGCTGTCTGGAAAGGGTTCTGAAAGACAAAAGGAAAATTGATAGAAATCCATTCATTGTGAAGAAAAGATATTCTTTTGGTGGAATGTCAATTGTTTGTTTTGTTTTGTTCTGTATGTATAGTTGTTGGATTTTTATATACTTTGATACTTGATGTATTCATATATGGTGATTTGGGATGTGAATATGATACAAGTCAACCAAATTCGATTTGTTTGTCTACTAAATGCACATGTTCATTGTTTCCTTAACTCTTACATCCTAACTTGTATAAAATTGATGTTTGATTGTATTACCTTTAGCGGTCTTCTAATCATATATTGGCCCGGCTTAACCGCGCTATTTTTGTTCAATAGAATTGGAAGACGGCTATTGATCATCGTTTCAAATAAATATAAACATAAGCTAGAATTGAAGAGCGTTAGCCTATATCATTTTTAGCAGCGTGCTAATGTCTAACAACCTTAACCGACGCGAGAATATTATCACTTGTTCACATTAATTGTCAAAAACCCCAAAAGTTTTGATAATCGATAGAAAGCAAAATTCATAATAGAGGTTCAATCCAACAAAAAAAAACATTATGCAACGAAACACGTCGTGTTGTTTCTTGTTTTGAAACCAAACGCACAACTCAAAAATAGTTGAGCTAGAATGGAATTCTACAAGAAGAGGGGATATTACCTTATCAGTTCAGTGATTTCCCTTTTTTTGTTGTCCATTCTCAGCAGCACGAGCATCTTCCTTAAGTTTTAAGTTGATTTGAGAATTTCACCTTTTAAAGGTATTAGGTACTTCGAGAGAATATGCAGAGAATATTATTCAGTACCCTTTCACCTAAATTTAGTACTTAAGTCAGTATACTCCCTCCCCTCCACAACATATGTCGATTAGAGTGTTTCATGGGTATTAAGGATCCAAATAAATATCATGAATTTTTGGTATAAAAACAAAAAATATATCCTAAAATACCTTTAATTAATATCACATTGAAATAAATAAAATTGAATTTTTAAATACAATAAAAAAATAACTAAACTGAAAAAGAGGTAATTAATACTGCATCGGTATCATAAAGATGGAATATTTTGGAACAATTTTTTTCTCTAATAACGACAGATATTATGGAACAAATGAATAATTTAGATTGAAACTTGAAACCATCGTAGGGAGAAGCCAATTTACTGTCCATTCGTGTCATTTAAACAAATCAATTAACCCTATGACGTCAACTTAATGTATTCGACCGTGCCAAGAGAATTAATCAGCCCTGTACCCTTGGGGAACCCCCAAAAATTTAGGATTTAAGATTTTATTGCTGAACAAATAATAGATAAGAGAAGTTTGTCTCATTACAAGATCAATCACAATAATAAAAAGTTATACATCTTGAAATGTATTAAAATTAGTGAAAAGATAATACAATTGGGTCTCAATTTAGCCAAATATTTCTTAAACTAGGTGTAGGTTCAACTCACAGAACTGCAAGATTAGTCCCGCAGTTGTAAATCAACCAAATATACCTCAAAAAAAACAAATCAACCAAATAAGAAGTGTAGTGTGTGCACATGTAAAAAATGTAAAATAGATGGCGATTCGTAACATTAAAGAGTTCATTTTTCAGCCGCCAAAAAGAAATCCAGCTGCTTGTTCTTCATTTCCATCAAAAAACTTCAGAGCTTGAATAACTTGTTCCCTTCCAAATCCTAACTCGACAAGCTTTGCCACTTTAGCTTCAAATTCAGGTCCCTGCAAAATTATAATAATTACAACAATCTCAATTATATCATCTTGACAAGGACCAAAAAAACTCACTAACGCTAAGTATGAGAAAAAAACTAAAGACTAGATTTGAAAACAGGACAAGGCTAATAACTTCATATTATACAAAACCAGCATGTATATGTGATATAACGAACTATCTAATAGACAAAGACTTGAGTGTACCTGCGAAGCATTCCTGGCGGTACTTCCTGTAGTTCAGATAGAAGACGAACATTAATTTGATAGCGCTAATTTTTTACATTTACAAACGAAACAATGAAAAAAAGTCCAGAACTAACCAGAAGGACCTCCTATCCCAGTTGGTGTACTAATGTTCTCTTTGGTTGCAGAGGTTGCCTAAAATCAGAAGACAGTAGAGAGATTAATTTTGGTATACGTAGACAAGGAAGATTTCTAGATAGGACGCATTAATCTCCATACAATCAATGCTTGGGGAAGAAACATAGTACAAATTCGGAAGGGATCCTTACTAGTGCTCCTGAGCTAGAAGCTTCCTTGGCAAGCCTCTCTTCATCAAAAAACTGAGATGGAATGTCTTTTTCTGAAATAGAACATAAAATTTAAGTGAAGATAATTCGGAAAATAATATGAGCCACATAAATTGCTGAAGCATGACAATGAATTTGTTCAACAAAGTAAAAGCAAGCTTCATAAAGTAGCAAAAGAATTCAATTAACAACC
The DNA here is from genome assembly GCA_003313485.2 of Penstemon barbatus. NCBI lineage: Eukaryota > Viridiplantae > Streptophyta > Magnoliopsida > Lamiales > Plantaginaceae > Penstemon > Penstemon barbatus. The sequence continues at coordinate 99,901,664 of CM064883.1, forward strand.
TGCCAAAAAAGGTACGGCAACCTCTCCTCCACCAACCCGCAAAACATTATCCTTCAGATCAATAATGCACTGCAAATTGGTGGTATTGTAAGTACAACTTTATTAAAGTTGGACTAGATCAGTTAGTATAGAAAATGTAAAGAAAGAGACTTTACTTGGTGCTTGCGGAGCATATCCAATCCAAAAAGAAATTCCATGTTGGGTGCATCCAGCACTAGGAAGGAACAAGGGTAAAATATACTTCCAATCTACCAGATTATACAAGTAAATGTGTTAACTTACAAGAACAAAGACATCAGCCCAAATAGGTATAGATATATAAAACAGAAGACTATACTCAACTAGCAAAACATAAAAGTATCATTTTACATTTTGTCAGTTACCTTGATAGGAGCAACATGTATCCGACCTAAAATCTCAGACTGACCGACTCCATGAGCAGTACCCCTATACCTTGTATCCAAAAGCCTCAACAATCTGGAAGAAGAGTCATGTAGAAATTGGCATACCTATCAATAAACAATTATAAGGTGAAGAACCAGTACCATCTTTGATGAGAAAAAGGTAAGAGGATATCTCACCCCAAACGTTCAGCACAGGTTTTAGATATAATTGTTGATTGAGCTCCACTGTCAACAAAAGCCTGAGTTAGAGACAAAAAGAAAAGGTTGAATTAGATTCCAAGTACATTAGCTAAATGAAAAAGAAAATGCTATAGGCCAGTGTCTCTCAATTACCCATCCTAATATTTGAATAGGATTGGACTTGATATTGTTTTTCTCTCAGGGTAAAGTGGATAAAAGACCAATTGAGAAACATAAAACCATATTACTTAACCAAGTCACTACCTTCATAGGAACACCATTAACTTCCATGTCAACATACAACATTACCTGGAAACATAAGTGTGAATCTTACTCATCATCAAACATAATCATATTTAGCAATAAACAAGATCACAAGAAGCACTATAAGTACCACTCTTGCAAAAGATTCAGGGTTGTGTTCCAAGGCTGCAGCCCAATTCTCATCAATGCCTTTCTGCAATTTACAAAAGAAATATTATTTCAAGAACTGCTGAATATAATGGTTTCACTAGCCAAAAAAACCTCAAAAGAAAACAATCACATAAGGTGCTGACAAAGCTAACCCGTGTACAAAGAAAGCACATAAAAGTCGTGGGGAATTCTAAAACCTCAGCACTGAGAAATTTATGATTACAATACAAAGGATATAGTAACAACAATCACATTATCATTCATAACCACCACCTGACCTCACATGAGGTGCTGACAAGGACAAAAAGGCAATAAATACATAAATCTTCAATTCATAATATAAGATTCATCAAATAGCAGTCAAAATTATAATCTTGAAAAATGGAAATAAAAAATCAAGTGGCAGCCAGAAAAAAGTGTTAGTTATAGGAACTTTCAACTTTCAAGTTAATTAGTCACAAGTACTAAGTTAACTTGCAAAATGAGAGTAACCAAGTCTGGACTCAAACCAGTATATCTTTAGAGGGTTTAAACAATCAACCATTCCAGAGGAAAGCTTCCAGAAACACCAAATATCAAGGAGGCTTCCTAATAAACAACCCGAATCAGCTTACCCCTCATAAATCCCCTAAAACATGACTTCAGCAGAAACTACTGACCTGGCGAATAGCAGCTTCAATTTTTTTCTGTGCCTCCACATCAAATGGATCTGCATAAAGTAAAGCCTGTATAAGTAAAAAAATAAAGAGTGTTAGTTTCTCAGAAAATGGAGAGAAAAACAATATTATAAAAAAACAGAGTCAACGGATTCAAATCGCAGCAGTTCAAGTGTCCCTAGAGAATTGTTATTTCTTTCAAGATACTATCATGCTCAGTTGTCGCCTCCTAGGGAAATGTTCTTAGGCTATATTTAGTTCAAAGGGAGGAGAGGATGAGAAAGCAGATGTAGTACTTTCCCCCAAAGTTGTTTGGTATAATCAAAGGAGTACTTCAATTGAACGGTTCAATGAAAATAAGGCAGGGACCTTTCATTTTGTGCATAACAATAATAACTAATAAGAGGGTTTTTTGTCTTCTGACCCATGACAACCCCCAATTTCAGGCCAAAACAAAATTGGCTTTGGAGGAGTTCCTTGCATGTCATTTTTACTAACCCTTACAGTATGCTCTCAAACCATATAAGTGGATGCATTCATATAATCCAGCTTCTACTTCCCCTCCGTCTATACACTCACTTTTCACCTCAACTATGCAAAAGCTAAAAACACAGCCCAAACAAACTTCTCCTGACACCACACCACAAGATAGGAAGCAGAGACTTCAAGGTAGTTGAGCTTCTCAAACTGATATGCACAAACATAATCAAATGGAAGTAGAATTTCGCATCCTTTCAGTTCAGTCTTCACAATTTTCTGGTCATTTTGAAAACCAGATAGCAAATAGGTAATATCTTGAGCTTAAATAAAAATACAGAGGGATCAATGTTAAGCCCCAGGATAGATACATTAAAAAAAAAATTATTACTATATAAACATTTGACATGGTAAGCCCCACTGCACCTACTGAAAAGAAGGTACCTGCAGTCTCAAGTTCACTGTTCACGTCAGGATGTGATAATTCAAAATCAAACCACTACATATTGGATTAACAAAAAAACCCATGAGATCAACAATGAAGGAATAGCTCAGTTACTAACCCTCTCCAAAATCAAACAACTACATATTGGGTTAACAAAAAACCCACTAGATCAACAATGAAGGAATATCTTAGTTACTAACCATCTCCTCTTCTTGTTGACGCCTTAATTCAGCTCTCTGGCGATTCCGTGCACGTAAAAGGTCTTGCAACTTGTTGAGATCATTCCCAAGAACAGCTTGTGCTAACTCAGGATCATTCTGTCAGTTTATATAACAATAAATATCATAAACAATTTCATTTTGAATATCTAAGTTTCGAGAGAAGTACTGGTATACCAAAAGCCATAAAGCTAGAAAGCAAGTGCAAATGTGCAATCTTTAAAAATTGAAAGCAATATATCACAATTTAACATCTCCTAAATGATTAACCAAACATTCAAAATAATAACGCAAAGTGAAATGAATATACCAATATTAATGGAAGTATTTGACTTAGTCAAAAACCATAAGATGCTCAAGATGAATTGTACTCAAGCCAATATCATAACCCTATATGATTTTGTGTGAGAACAAAGAACACGAGGGTGTTGGTATTTTGTGCAATGGGGTTATCCTACGGGCATGCTTTTATCGATATTAGAGGAGCTTGGTATGGATGATTTAAGAAAGTGAGAACAAGTAGTGGTGCATTGTCCTGACCAATGGATGTATGAGCAAGCATCATCGAAGCCATCATGTAAATTACGATTCCTATATACTATTTTGACATTATTTTCTTCGCTTACCACCAATTGCATAAGCATGTCATTACTAGATAGAACTATTTGCTTACTAGTTCAGTTTCTATTAACACTGGCCAATAGCATTGCATTAGTTCTTGTTTACTAGAAGAAATGCATTGGGGTAGAATGGCATGCTTCACATACCTGAAATAGCTGGGCCATTAAATTAGAATCGTTCCGCAACTGCTGCTGGAAAGCTGATGGGTTTACTGCTGAACCATCGGGGTTGAAGCCCACTTCGCTTGCTGGTGCTCCAGCTCTGCAATAGATCAGAACTAAAACTCACACTACATAGCAAAAGAATTGCCTAGCATATAGAGTAATTCGTAAAGCTATTAAATTCAATGAAATTCTCGAGCTTTACAGCAAAGAATGTAAGGCAAGAATTAATTAGTATAAAAACCTGGGATGAGAAGATGAGCTTGAAACTGAAACCATCATAACCAAATCTCCATCGCTAACACCAAGAGCACTCAATTTCTCGGCATTCCTCATCTCTTTGCCATTATATAACAGCTGTTGTTGCTGCAGTGGCACCTGTATCTGATCATTCAAAGTATAATTGCATAATACAAAGTCAAAATTAATAAATTAAAGCATACCAAAAACAAAATTAAAAATGTAGGGTTCATGGGTTGATCTAACCTCAACCTCCAGTAGAGCTTTCAAGTTCTCAACCTGTAATACAATCGTACATAACTATTGTCATCATCATTACTCCCATAAAATAAAATAAAACTGAAAATTAGGGTTCTAAAGGTGAACATAAAAGGTAATGTAAATTATTACCGACTCGTCCCGATCGACGTCCAGAGTGACTATTTGTTCGTCGGCGGTCATTATAGTGATCTTCATGTTACCGGCTAAGATCGATTCAATGAGATTATACGGTAAAATACAAATACAGTATATCGTACTGTTAAGAAAGAGGCTTTTGCTTTTCAAATACAAAATAAATTAATTGACTGTTTTCTTATCCCCAAAGTAATCTTCAACTTTTAGTTGACTGATGATAAGAATAATTTTTCTGGTGGGAGTTTTGTGTTTTCTTGCTAGTTTATATGACATTTACCGTACTAAAAAAAATGATATTGACCGTCGTGGTAAAGTTTGAAAAATAATGGGAGTTTGAGTTTAATAAAATACTCCTATTTATTAGTTTATTATTTTATTAAATTAAATTTGAAAAGAGTTTCAAACACAGACAAAATTCTAGCAATATCTTAATATATTATTAATAACAAAAATAAAATTGTTCTTTTTTTAATTTAAGGAATTGAATTTCGAGATAATATTTGTTGAAACATTGGCAAAGATGAAGTTAAAAAGGTGCATGAACCAATGAAATAACAATTTCATAGTAATGAAGGTTCATGAAAATAAGATATAGTAATACAATAGAAGTCGTATTCAATGTATTTAATTATAAATATTTATATAAGAAAAAGTCGGATAAATTCGGACTCTTACTTAGATACCTACATGCTTTAGAATTTAGATATTTGGATCCATCACTTGTTCCCTGATTTCATTACTTTAATTAGTACGACTAACAAAGAAGAAACAACAATGACTAAAAAATAAATAAGCAAATTTAGAATAAATATTAAAGTAAACTAATATTTAATTTTAATTAGTATTTATCTTTCCTGCAAGTGGTTCTACTTCAAATAAATAAATTGTCAACGGGTGCAAAACCTTGAAGATTTAAAGTAAAGAGAATTGGGATTTTCTTGGGTTAGGTCCCCCTTGTAGTACCTGACACGAGGAATTGCATTATTTAAGTGAAAAAATGACCAACAAACTAGAGGGAAGTTTAACGATAAATAAATATTTTGACAAAAATGCCTACTTATTTATTTATAATTCAAGTGTCCAAGCTTACACTACACTAGATTAATCCTAGACTCTCAAAATCCATGTCCTAGAATCCTGAAGGATGTAAATCGCAGGATGTGCCTCCATCAAGCCTCGGAATCCCATCATACTGACAAAGGGATCTTCACCACAAATGACCATTAAATCGCAGGATGTGCCTCCATCAAGCCTTGGGATCCCACCATACTGTTGTAGTTGTACACTCTACACACAAAGGGGTCTTCACCACAAATGACCCTCACTGTTTGATCGATTTAACACGTCTTTTAACTTATTTGGCTTTATCCCACTTTGCACCCTGGAAATGCATCATTTTGACACTTTGCACCCTCGAAAAAAATCAATCCCACTTTGCACCCTGAAAACATATCCTATCTTCCACTTTGCACCCTAGACCAATTTTTGGCCAAAAAAAGGAGGAGCAAGGGGCAATTTCATAATTTTCAATTATTGTCAATAAAAATAATACAATAATTTCACATTATATCTGCCAAAATACCCCTTGTGCTTTGTCTAACTATCAAAAACCCCCTTTTGTTATTTTAATTAGCAAAATCCCTCTGTATTTATTTTTTATTAGCAAAAAAACACCTCCCAAATAGAAATGACAATTATGCACCCATCACAATTAACCTAAAAAAAATTCAGTTATCCGTATTAACTTCGAAAATTGGCATTAACTACATATTCACTTAAAATTTTGACAAAAATCTCATTATGATTTATTAAGAATTGGTTTTTTTCTAATAAAAAATATAACACGGGTCAGAGAATTTTTGCAATTCATGCTTAATAATCAATTGGAAAAAAAATTCTCTGATAATCAATTAAAAAATTCTTGACTGATTAATCATGCTTAATAATCATTAATTATTATACTGAAGTTAAAATGAAGTTATTAGAATTTAACACGGGTCAGAGAATTTTTAACATGGGTTTATTAGAATTATTAATCAGCTAAACGAAGTTTTAGAATTTAACACGGGTCAGAGAATTTTTATACTGACTATATAGATAATTAATGATTATTAAGCATGATTAATCAGTCAAGAATTTTTTAACTGATTATCAGAGAATTTTTTTTCCAATTGATTATTAAGCATGAATTGCAAAAATTCTCTAACCCGTGTTCATTTTTTATTAGAAAAAAATCAATTCTTAATAAATCATAAGTAGATTTTTGTCAAATTTTTAAGTGAATATGTGGTTAATGCCAATTTTCGAAGTTAATAGGGGTTACTGAAATTTTTTTAGGTTAATTGTGATGGGTGCATAATTGTCATTTCTACTTGGGAGGTGTTTTTTTGTTAATGAAAAATAAATACAGAGGGATTCTGCTAATTAAAATGACATAATGGGGTTTTTGATAGTTAGACAAAGCACAAGAGGTATTTTGACAGATATAATGTGAAATTATTGTATTATTTTTATTGACAATAGTTGAAAATTACGAAATTGCCCCTTGCTCCTCCTATTTTTTGGCCAAAAATGGGTCTAGGGTGCAAAGTGGAAGGCAGAGTATGTTTTCAGGGTGCAAAGTGGGATTGATTTTTTTCGAGGGTGCAAAGTGCCAAAATGATGCATTTCCAGGGTGCAAAGTGGGATAAAGCCAACTTATTTCAATGATATAAGTTATTTTTGACCGATTTAGCCCTTTTTCACTGTTTTCTTTCATTTTTCCACTAATTTCCATCGATTTAAACTATTTTTTTTACCAATTTAACTTTATTATTCACCATTTGCATCGATTTTTTTCACTAATTTAATCAATTTTTTATTAATTTCATCCATCTAAATTGTTTTTGATCGATTTAACCTATTTTTTAACCGATTTGATCATTTTAAAAATTAATCTCATCGATTTTAAATATTTTTGACAGATCTAACTCGTTTATGTACTGTTTGCATCCATTTTTCTCACTAATTTCAACGATTTGAACGGTTTTTGACTGATTTAACCAATCTTTTTCAGTAATTTCATCAATTTAAACGGTTTTAGACCGACGTAACCCATCTATTCACTAATTTATCGATTAAAATTGATTTTGGCCGATTTAACCAAATTTTCACCATTTTATTGTGAAAAAAATAGGTTATACCTGTCAAAAACAATTAATTCAATAAATTTATGAAAAATTGGGTTAAATCGGTCAAACCATTCAAAGCGATGAAAATAGTAAGAAAAATGGGTTAAATTGGTTAAAATCCGTTCAAATCGATGAAATTAATGGAAAAAATCAATGATGTGAAGAAATAAATTAAACCGGTAAAAAAATGGCTTAAATCGATAGAATTAGTGAAAAACGAAATAAAACAGTGAATAAACGGGCTAGACCGAACGAAATAAAACAGCGAATAAACGGGCTAGACCGATCAAATAATTTAAATCGATGAAATAAAAATAAGTTAAAATACTAGTTAATTCGGTAAAAAGGGTATAAATCAGTGAAATTAGTGAAAAATCGATGCAAATGGTGAATAAATAAGTTAAATCGGTCAGAAACAGTTTGAATCGATGAAATTAATGGAAAAATGGGCGAAAACGTTGAATAAACAGGCTAAATCGGTCAAAAACAATTTCAACAGATAAAATTAGTCAAAAACCATTCAAATAGATGAAATTTAGTTAAAGAACGATTCAAATGGTGAAGAAATGAGTTAAATCGATCAAAAATAGTTTAAATCCATGAAACTAGTGAAAAAACGGGCTTAAACGGTGAAAAAATATGCTAAGTCAGTTTAAAATAATTTAAATCGATGAAATTAGTGAAAAAATGGATAAAATCGGTCAAAAATAATTTAAGTCGATGAAATTAGTGAAAAAATTGGTGCAAACGGTGAAGAAATGAGTTAAATTAGTCAAAAAAACATTTTATTGATGTAATCCGTGAAAAACGATGAAAAAATGAGTTAAATTGATTAAATTAATGAAAAACGAATGAAAATTGTTAGTGGTGCGGATTTGAGGTAGGTTAGGGGATCGGTGGGTAGGGTAGGGTAGGCCCGTATTCAATCCGGGTGGTCCATTTGCCACCCCTAGTTACGGGGTTTTGATGGGGTAGGTTTTTTAGTTTTTTTAATTATAATTATAATTATAATTGTTTAATTTATTTTTAATGAATATTAAATATTTTTATTAAATAATATATTATTTTAATAAATATTAAATAAATCAATATATTTATATAAATTTAAATTTGAAAAGAATATGTTTTCTTAATTTTTTTAGATTTATGTTAAAATATTGTTTATAAATCAAATTAATTATGTAAATATAATATGTAAAATTTTCAAATTGGCCCGCACGTGGTTTTATTCGAGTTATTTTTGAAATTTAGCAACAATGTGGCCTATAATCGTCAGTAAATTTAAAGATGTGGGATTATTTTGGTAACTTGAAATATTATGGGGTAAAAGTGTCAGTCAACATAAGTAATGACATCAACTTTGTAATAAGGCTTAATTGTAACGTCACCACTTAACGGTGATTTTTAGCGACGGATGCAAATATGAGTTTATAAAATTATGGTACAAAATATATTGGCCTCGAATTGTTTGGTACCAAAAGTGAAAATTGACATATAGCTCAGTACCAAAAAATGTAATTTTCTCTTTAATAAAATCATCTTTAATCATTACCTTTTCTGAAGGTAACAAGTCAAATTTACTGAATTTTAAAGAAGACCTAATAAGAATTAGCACAAACTGGAACTAATCATAGAAAACCCCAACCAAGTTCTAAAAGAACTTGTTAGCAACCAAAAATTCTAAGGTAACTCATGTGAGTTTGCACAAACTAACTTATAAAATCAACTAAAATGCAGGGAGTTAGGTCGTGATCAATTTCTATCTTATTTTATTGATATATTTTTGTGTCACAGATCTATACCAAATATTTAAATTTATATAGGCCTACACATACATTTATAAGGTGAATACATTATTAGACATCAAAATGGGACAAGTCGGGCTAGTCTTGTTTTCATTATTCTTTTACTTTTACTTTTTTTTTTCTTTTCTTTTGTTTGTTTTGGATAAGATAAGAAAAAACATGCACAAATATTTTTAAATGTAGTAATATTTAGTAAACAAATCATTATTATCCTTTTTCCAAATCTTATAAAAACTTGTATCATATTTAACTAATTTACACCCGAGAAACTACTCATAAAATCTCTCTCTATGAAATACAAGTAAACACACTTTTCTTTTACAGAAAAAATATCATTATTAACATTATTAACCTATCACCCAATCAAAACTTTCTAAAATCTATACAAGCACATGATTTCAGCTTCAAATTCGAAATTATCTTGAATATATTCTTACTAAAAAAAGTGTTACAATATGACTATTTCATCGTTTTGCAGGTAAAAATTTGAACTTATATGAAAGAACTAGGAGACTATTATCAAATTACCAAATTTAATATTTCAAAGAAAAATCATACAAATCCACCTAACTAGGTTTAAAAAGGAAAAGAAAAAGAAGAAGAATAATAACCCATTGATGATATGATACAGTAAAATGATCTAGAGCGGCGGTGGAGCACTGAAACCCAAAAAGGGCCGTCCGCAGAAGGTGGCGCCGCTTCCATTGATGGCGGAGGTGTCACAATCGTGGACGGTGTCCTTCAACTTGTCGAATCCATGCTCAAACACCCCAAATCCGAATAAAAATCCAATCGCTATTACCACCAGTGCCAAACAAATGCAAAAACAGCACACTTTTGTCCCACAACACATCTTCTTTGTAATTCTCCTCCCCTCTAATCAAAATCACAAGAAAAGTGAAATAATATAACTAATCTCAACAAGGGATTCTCCCAAAATCCTTTTTTATTCTTCTTCCCCTTATGATGAAGATTTGGAAATATTGGATTTTGGTGAGAGGGGTTTGGATTTTTATATAGGAAGTGAGAGTTGATTGAATTTGAGGAGTGTAAAATTGGAGGACTATAGTCGACTCGTGAGTATTTTGCAAACACGTTATTGTAGCGGTTAGTGCACGCATTATACAATTTGATTAGGCAAATGTGGTGTCATATCACTTTCACTTTATTTTGTAGTAACAATTTGGACTTCCCAAATTCCACAATTCAATTTCTCAATGCTTGTTCAAGTTGATTCGGCACCCAAACCAACTTTGATCATTGGTAAGGGAGATTGTTGCCAAAATACATTTATGAATACGGGAAATTCTTACCCATACCGAGTTTGACCGAACCCAAAATAACTACAAGACAAGTGCAATACATTTGCTTTGAGATTGAATGTAACTTTCATGAGAGTGACCAATCACAAAATAAGTGCAATACACTTACTTGGTGGTTGGATAGGTTTGGCCAGGCCAAGCCAAGCTTGAACAAAAATTTTCAATTCCTTGCAATGAATTTTGAATCGGATTGATCATTTCCGTTTTTCTTTTATGTCCTCCTAATTTTTTGTGACGTGGATTTGCATAATTTTTATATCTTGTTGTACCATTCTTTTGAAGTTTTTGGGATGAAATACTTGATTATTAGAAAATACGGGGATTCTAGGGTGCCGTTAATTTACCACATTAGGTGGTATTACCACACTATGTGTATCACATTGTATGGTATAACTCACATGTGACAACACATGCCCACATTACATAGTAATAACCCCACATTAGGTGGTATTACAACGAAATTTATATCACATTCTATGATATAATTCACATGTGATAGTACGAGCACACATTATGTAGTATTAATCCCATATATTTAATATGATCCCATGTCATATAGTATTTATTCTATATTAGGTGATTTATGCAATTTTTCCAAAGTTAATATTAATTATTATTCAAAAAAAAATTACATACTATTATTTATTTTAAAATATTATTGTAACAATCATTTATTTATTTTCTTAATAATTTATTAGAAAATAATTTACAATTTGATGTTCATTTGTTGTGATATTATTATGACATGTTCACAACTTGTTTAACAAATTACTAATTAATGTCATGTCTTATTTCTATTGGTTATAACTAGCGGCACCCTAGAATTTTCCTAGAAAATACGGATCTTATCTTATAAATTTTTATATAAAAGGGTTTTAGGCAGAATGTTGAGGACTAGATATTGTAGAATATTTTCTTAAATTCTAGGTTATTTTGTTTCCTTAGGAGTTTTAGTTATTTTATTCAAATTATTTCGTTTTGAAAAGATTCAATATTTTTTAATTATTTGCAGTAAAAGTCCGACTTGTGAGCTTATTTGGTACCTATTTGTTATTTAAAAATAATTTGAATTCTCGAATATAAATTTTCTCTCTAGAATAATCTTCTTGCTTTTCCAAATCCATAAGTTGTTGATAAAATTAGCCTATAAATTATCAGTATGTTCCTCCTACTAAATACCTTTTATATATGGCATGGGTTGGTTGTCTTTACTCTTCTTGGTTAGTTAGGATGTAAATTAGGTGGTCTGTTTCACATTTAACCACTCTGATAAAACTTCTTTTCCCTAACATGGGACCTATTTCACTTATAGCATATAAATATGGGTGGATACGGAATGAGTTTGGGTCGATTATGGACAAGAGACACGAGTATAGTAAATTTTGAAATTAAAAATACAGAAATTTCAAATTCCAATATCCAAATCCAAAATATACACCCTGTTTGGATTTTATATAAAGCGGGAGTAGTCGGGTTTACCCCCAATATCCCTACCTAGAAAGACGAATCATTTTATGGATATTACTTTATATTTTTACAAATACTTTTGCTGGGAATAATGTTTTGGTCCTATAGGTGATCATCAAACCATATCCAGTTGGTGTATTCCTTCTTTAGTATATTTTAATTGATGGACCCAAATATTTCAAGTTTCATATAAGATTCAAATTTAACCGATATAAATGGAGTTGAGTAAGAGTCATGTCAGATCCACCCGTCGAGAGCCCTCGTATCAACATGCGAGACTCACCCTGATTTATATATTATTTTTGCTTAGACAAAAATTTGATCAAAATCAAAATATTTATGACAAATAAAATAGATTTACTTTGTAATTGGATAATACTTCTAGATTGTGATCAGTCATACCACAATTGACAAATACAATACACTTAATTTATTGCTTGCTGATACATTTACTTTGTAATTGGATGATACTTTTGGAAATATGATTGATCATGTGACAAATGCAATACATTTAATTTATGGTTTGATGATACGCCTACTTTGTTATTGATAAGCTACTAGGAGTGTGATAAGTCATATGACAAATACAATTCACCTAATTAATTTATGGTTTGATGAACGATGAGTTTGCTTATGTAGGACTTGGGATAGAATTTTAGGTGGAGGATAGTCCAATGAATTAAGAGGACATCCGTGACATATACAGTGAATTAAGATGAATTAATATATACAGTGACATATGTGCTAATATAGTCACGAATTCTGAATCATTAATGAAAATTCTATAGGAAATGGGTTGTAAAATTTCCGAAATAAATTAAGAGGACATCCGCTGTGTAAGCCCATTATAATTTCACTTTAAAAGAGCCCATTATGTTTTCCCAAGACCAAGGGTTGTATGTTTGATGTTGGGAGAGTAGTGGAGGTTTGTGAAATAATTTTAATTGCGTAATATTGTTTGTTTGAGTTTTGAGAGAGTGATTTAAGAAATAAAATATGTGTAGGTTTTTTTTGGAAGAGTTAGGTTGTAGGTGTAAGATGTGTAAGACTTTATGTCAAATCATGTTTGTTGTGAGATAAATTGTGTAAAAGATATGATATTTTATGTCAAATCAGAGTACAATTTGTATATGTTTTGTTTAGAGATAAAAAAAATTGTTGTTTGTTTGGGTTTTCAGAGAGTAGTTTGAGAAAATTGAGAAATGAAAAATTTATTTTAGAAAATTGAAAACATGTTTATTTGGCATTTCCCAGACACATAAATTTTTTGGAAAACGCCAAACAAACAAGCCCCAAGACATCCTTTTTTTCCTTTATTTGTTGGTGTGATAAATCACGGTGAGGATCAAGTATGATACACTAATACTGGTATAGATGATCTTGTGCCAATAAATCAAGATGACCAATGAACTTCCGAGCTTTCCAGTAATGCCATTTTTTAGTAGGGCGTTATGAGGATTTATCTGGTTTTTTTTTCTTTTTTTAACAAATATAAGATATTCATCATTTAGCCATGTTATATTTTAAACAGTCTTGCAACATCTAATGCAAATCAAATATATTGGTGATAATCTGATTTTTTTAAACATGTATGTTATCAATTATTATATTAAAATTCATTTCAATAACTATTCAAGTACGAAAAATTACAAATAATAGTCATGAGTTCTATTTCTTGATTTGTTAAATTATTGAGAGGTCATGGGTTCTATTTCCCTTTTTTTTATTTTTATTTTTTTATTTTATTTATTTTTATTTTTTTTACAAGTTGTCGATAACATATTTCAAGCATAGCACGATTTAGTTAAATATAATTGCCTCATAATTTTTTCCCTAATATTAATAATAAAAAATTTACATTTAAAATATATGATCACCAATATATTTTAATAGCATTTAGTAAAATATAACGCTACTAATTATTGTTTCAATAAAACCAATAATTTGGCAATACCAGTAATATTCGAAACTGATATTTATTAGATTATTGGAAATTATAGTCTGCAGTACTGAGTCTCCTCTTATTTATATACTGAGTCTCCTCTTATTTATATAATATAAATATTCTTCTAGATAAATTAATTTTATCTTTATTTTATTTGAGTTTTGAGTTTAATTTGCCATTGATATTTAGATTACATATTTTCGAGGCAATTTCAATTTTGCCAAAGGCAAAAACAGAAATTACAAAAAGGCCAAAAGGGTTTTCCCTTTTAAAAAAAAAAAAAAATGTTAATAAAACTTAAGATAACTTAATCTATCCTAATATTTACACTTTCCCCCCTCACTTTTCTTTAACAAAACAAAACCACCCAACCCTAATTTAAACAAAACAAAACACACACTCTCACACACACACACATCGCGCCGCACAGGAGAAAGAGCAGTGAAGAAAATTTTTTTTTCCTCTTTCAATTTTTCTCTCTAAAACAAGCAAATCGGAAATGGCACACACTAGGATCGTCGATGATGATAGGAGAAACGAACGAGCATGGCCATTTGAGGTAAGATTTCGTTTTTCCTTCTCGATTTCGTCTGGTTTTCGTGTGCGTGTGCGTTTGGCGTGTGGCGTGTGGGAAGGAGACACACGCCACACGCCATGTTTGAACTCATGGCGTGTGGCGTGTGGAATAACACACGCCACACGCCATATATTTACACATGGCGTGTGGCGTGTGTTATCCGACACGCCACACGCCATGTATAAATATATGGCGGGTGGCGTGTGTTATTCCACACGCCACACGCCATGTGTAAATCAATGGGCGTGTGGTGTGTAGGATTTTGTACATGGGCGTGTGGTGTGTAGGATCTACTCACGCCATGTGTGAACTCATGGCGTGTGGCGTGTGGAATAACACACGCCACACGCCATATATTTACACATGGCGTGTGGCGTGTGTTATCTGACACGCCACACGCCATGTGTAAATATATGGCGTGTGGCGTGTGTTATTCCACACGCCACACGCCATGAGTTCACACATGGCGTGTGGCGTGTGTTATCCGACACGCCACACGCCATGAACAGAATATTAATTCTCTTTCGTTTTTGTTGCTTGTTTTGTAGAGATACGCTACGTTACCCACATCGGCCCTACATGAAGAAGGAGTAGTACCCTCCTTTCACTACTCTACTGTGGTTATAAAAGGAGAAGTAACACAGCGCTGTGATTGGAACGAGATTCCGCAGCTTGTAGAAAGACTAAGGCCCTCGCATTGGCAAATTATAGATCAGTACCCCCAGATTGGGAGTTTTTTACGCCTAACCGGAAATGGCAAATTTCGGGCATCGGTGTTTCACAGTATGGTCCTCCGAGTATGCGAACGACTGGAGGGTAAAAGTAAATATGAATACTGGTTTTTGGTAAATGGAAAGCCAGTCAGATTCGGTGCCGAGGAATTTAGCCTCGTGTCAGGGTTGCGATTTGGGAGTTTGAGTGATGAGGACTCCGAAATAATAACACAAGGAGGCCGCTTGAAGAGACGACATTTTGGCAGCTGGGGGGAGGGGGAGGTCAGTGTTCATGGTCTCAAAACAAGAATCACTGATTTGTTGGGTCGCGATAATCCGAAATACGACGAAACCGTATGCAAGTTACTTTTTGTCTGGGTTGTATCGGCATTGTTGGTGCCCCTTCGGCCAAACAAAAATGTTCGTGACGAAACATTCGCGGTAAGTACACTTTAATTTTAATTGTTATTATTTCTTTAAAGTTTTAAAATTAACAAAACTGTAAATTTGTATATATTGAAGATATGTGACGATCTCGCGAGATGCGAGAGACATCCTTGGGGACAGAAGGTATGGGCCAATACTTTTGATGATCTTGTACAGCATATGACATCTGGCCCAAGCAACACCCGTAGATGGAATGCCCACGGCTTTCCACACATTTTCCTGGTATGTTTGTAAAATTAGTTCGTGATTTCCATGTATTTTTTTAGTTATTTTAGCGTAAATGTTGGATGTCTTGAATGTGAACAGTTTTGGATGTTGCAAGCCATTGATGGCTTGCCCAATGCGGGCAATTTTACTGGAAGGTTCGACCCAGATGTTCCTCGATATCCGCGAATGTTACGTTGGGATATGGGCGGTAGTGGGCCCAGCTGTTCTGAGATGGACACCTTTTTTAAGAATGTGCAGGTATGTTAATTGTTTTTATTAATATTTTTTTCGACATATAACTTGAAATATTTATTCTAAATAACTTGTGTATTTTTTCTTCAGGCTGTGATCCCACGGCTACGGCCGGATGACTTTGAGTTGGAGACGGCGTACTATATATCGGCTAGACAGTTATCAATGGGCGTTAGTTCAAGAAGCCGCGTTCCAGTATATTGCCGATTAACTGAGTATTTGGGAGACCTTTTCGTGGTTCTTCGGGATGAAGAGGGAGCTCCCAAATTCCCGAACCGGCCATCCGCCCCAACTGATTCTGCCCCAGATGCCGAAGCTCCTGACTCTGCTCCCGACTCTGCTCCTGCGCGCCGACCTAAGCGTCTCCGAAGACAAGACGGTGCCTCTACTTCTCAAGCTCAATCACAACCATCACAACCATCATCTTCGGAAGGTGTTCCTTTCTGGGCACAGCAAATGGAGCAAAGAATTATGACAAGGCTCGATTCTATGCAAGTAACTCTGGAAAGACTCGAAGCCATGGCGCTGCAAGATCGAGCCAGACATGGACATGAGGGAAATGAACAGGAGGGAAATGAACAGGAGGGAAATGATCAGGTTTAGTTATTTTGTGGATTTTTTTAGAGACATTATTGTATAGTTTTTTGGATTTGTGTTTTTTCTGAATTATATCGAATGTTGTGATTTTGGTTTTGAATTATATCGAATGTTTTGGTTTTGTTTTTGAATAATGGATTTGTGTTTATTAAATTGGTTTTGGTTTTGAATTATACGCATTTTCAGGGAGATCATTTGGGCACACATACGCATTCTACGGTTTATAATGCTGAAGATACTTGCCTGAATGGTGATCAGGAAGTCGATAGTGATGATGATACTACGGGTTGGAGAGAACCAAGGACAAAAAAACGCCATGAGAGGATGAGAACACGTAGTAGGCATTTAAGAAGTCCTTTTACTGCTAATGATGGAAAAAAAAAATCCACTAAGTAATTAATTTTTTTTTTGTAATATTTAATTCGGTTAGGATTTCTATAAAATTCGGTGGTAAAATTGTAACTTTTGAATGAACATTTTAATTTTGTGCATATAATGTTATTGAATCGCAATTGTGAATCTTTATAAATTTTGGGGGTAAAACTGTAATTTTTGAAAAGTTAGGGACCAAATTGCAAATTCGTGTTAAATGCAAGCTATAGTGAGTGAACATTTTAATTCGTGTTAAATGCAAGCTATAGTGAGTGGACATAAGTATAATTCATAAGCTATTGTGAGTGGACATAAGTTTTTGTCAATTTCTCACCCAAATGGAGAAGTAACACTTATAGAAACATTATGTCCTCCGTAAATCATAACTTCGTGAATTTTGATCAATTTTATAAATGGCGCGTCGCGTGTGGGAGTACGACTCGCCACGCGCCATTTAATGGCGAGTGGCGAGTGGTACTCCCACACGCCACATGCCATAACAAAGTAAATGGCGTGTGGCGTGTGGTCGCACGACAAGCCACGCGCCATTACATGGCGAGTGGCGAGTAGTACACCCACACGCCACATGCCATTTACTTTGTTATGGCATGTAGCGTGTGGGAGTACCACTCGCCACTCGCCATGTAATGGCGCGTGGCTTGTCGTGCGACCACACGCCACATGCCATAACAAAGTAAATGGCATGTGGCGTGTGAGTGTACTACTCGCCACTCGCCATGTAATGGCGCGTGGCTTGTCGTGCGACCACACGCCACACGCCATTTACTTTGTTATGGCATGTGGCGTGTGGGAGTACCACTCGCCACTCGCCATTAAATGGCGCGTGGCGAGTCGTACTCCCACACGCGACGCGCCATTTATAAAATTGATCAAAATTCACGAAGTTATGATTTACGGAGGACATAATGTTTCTATAAGTGTTACTTCTCCATTTGGGTGAGAAATTGACAAAAACTTATAAAATTGATCAATATGTACGAAGTTATGATTTACGGAGGACATAATGTTTCTATAAGTGTTACTTCTCCATTTGGGTGAGAAATTGACAAAAACTTATAAAATTGATCAAAATTCACGAAGTTATGATTTACGGAGGACATAATGTTTCTATAAGTGTTACTTCTCCATTTGGGTGAGAAATTGACAAAAACTTATAAAATTGATCAAAATTCACGAAGTTATGATTTACGGAGGACATAATGTTTCTATAAGTGTTACTTCTCCATTTGGGTGAGAAATTGACAAAAACTTATAAAATTGATCAAAATTCACGAAGTTATGATTTACGGAGGACATAATGTTTCTATAAGTGTTACTTCTCCATTTGGGTGAGAAATTGACAAAAACTTATAAAATTGATCAATATGTACGAAGTTATGATTTACGGAGGACATAATGTTTCTATAAGTGTTACTTCTCCATTTGGGCATTGTAGTTTGGTTCTCACGTTTTAGGGTTTAGGGTTTAGGGTTTAGGGTTTAGGGTTAGGGTTCGGGTTTAGGGTTAGGGTTTAGGGTTTAGGGTTGCGCCATTGTAGTTTGGTTCTTACGAACTTGCATTTAACATTTTGCAGTTTGGTCCCTACGAACTCATAATTAACTCGAAATTGCAGTTTGGTCCCTGACTTTTCAAAAATTACAATTTTACCCCAAAATTTATAAAAAATTCATAATTGCAATTCAATCCATAATTTGCTCAAAATTGACATGTTCACTCCATTCGAATTTGCATAGAACTTGAAATTGCAGTTTGGTCCCTGACTTTTCAAAAATTACAATTTTACCCCAAAATTTATAAAAAAATTCATAATTGCAATTCAATCCATAATTTGCTCAAAATTGACATGTTCACTCCATTCGAATTTGCATAGAACTTGAAATTGCAGTTTGGTCCCTGACTTTTCAAAAATTACAATTTTACCCCAAAATTTATAAAAAATTCATAATTGCAATTCAATCCATAATTTGCTCAAAATTGACATGTTCACTCCATTCGAATTTGCATAGAACACGAAATTTCATAAAACATCCATTACATCAAACGTTGTTCAATAAACATCAAATACAACTTACAAATTCACTAAACATCTAAGATTCACTTTCGTGGTTGCCCGAACTTTGGCCGCGTTGGGGACATCTACTGGCGTTGTGATCGGTATTTCCGCAAATTCCGCACTTGTATTTTTTCTTCGATTTTTCAAGGCATGATAAATGTCGTGTCTTTTTAGGCCTTCCACGGGTTATTTCTTCGGTTGGAGGTAGCACTACTCTCGCCATAACATGATCGGGAATGTTAATCCATTGGTCTTTCGATGGAACGGGTTGTATGAGCTCAAAGTATGCTTGACGCATATTATCGATCGAGTAGTATTCGCTAACAAGCTCCAACACATATGCCCCACTATCTACTGGTCGTTTGGCCATGGCAGCTGCAATTGCGTGCTCACACGGTATTTGCTCAACCTGAAAGACGCCACATGAACAAGTTCTTCCAGCTAAATCCACAATTCCGTTCCAGTCGGTAGATTCCACTTTCCATATATCTTGCCCTATTTCAAATTTGCGCCACCGATACGCCTTTTCATATCGCTTATTTATCAACTTATTCTTCGATGGGATCAATACACCCGACCGGGACCATCGATCAGCCTCAGCACGACGCTCTCCAAACCACTTTGACATCAAATCAACAACAAATTCGAGAAAGTAACATATGGGAAAATCTTTGACATTTTTGATACGACTATTAAGGACCTCAACATGGTTAGACGTCTTTATCTCATATCTGTTCACGCGATGGTGGATTCTCGCCCATTTCTGAAACGTTACCTCGTTTTGTAGCCAATCTGCACATCTCGGGTTCTGGGTTTTCAAGACACCCCAATATTTTTCAAACTTACTCTCGCTGTACGCGTAAGCAGCTTTGTAAAAGGACTCGACTATCGTATCTTTCTCTTTCCCTTTCCCAAACCTTTTCGTCAAGTTGCCTTTGAGGTGAAAGTAACATGCCCCATGTTCAGCTAAAGGGTAAACTTCTTTTACCGCTTTAGTAAGACCCGTGCCCCTGTCTGATACAATAACCAGATCGGCTCTGTCTGGTACACCCACTTTCAAGCCCTCGAGAAAATAAGTCCAACATGCCGCATCCTCGCTGCCATTAGCTACCCCCCATGCAATTGGATAACAACGATTTTCACCGTCCGTCGCAGTTGCAATTAGAACGGTTCCTTTATATCTATGCCCCATAAATGTTGCATCAATTACAATTACATTTCTTAGGAACTGGAATCCTCGAGTAGCAGCTCCGAAAGACATGAAGAAATACATAAACTGGTTTTCGGAGTTCGTATGGATGCGAGTGAGCGTACCAGGATTGTTTTGCTTAATCATGTAAGCAAAGGAGGGTAGATTGGCAAAGTTTTCTTCAAATGTACCCATAATGTCAGCTTGAGCAATTTGTTTCCCCCTCCAAGCTGTCATATAGTTAATGTTAACACCAGCTTCGGCTTGCATGAAGTTTATCAGTGCATTTGGTGTTGGGACTTCATTGGGGTTGATATATAACCCCTTTGTCCGTAAACCAACCATCCGACTTGTTGCTTGTCTATGACGGGCACCTCTATTTGCTATCCCACAAGTGTGAACGTTTGTATATGTTCGAATAACAAATTCTGGGGTGTTTGCTTCCTTAGTTGCATATATACGCCATGGACAACCAGGAGTCGTACACCTAGCTATCCTCCTCTTTGTGTCAGACTTACCTGTAAGTTCCCATTTTTTATCTACAGCAACTCTACGAAGTTCATCCCTGAACTCTTCACTGTTTGGCCACCGCTGACCAACTATCCATCCCGTTTCATCACTCCTCCCCTGAGAATAATCTATTTCAACCGAATCAGCGTTATCAAAGCCTTCGTGACTAGGTGGTTCGTAACCACCACCACCAACATCACCATCACCATAACCATCACCACCATCGACATCACCATAACCACCACCACCACCACTACCACCAACATCACCATCACCATAACCATCGCCACCCACATCGTCACCCACATCGCCACCCACATCGTCACCCACATCGTCACCCACATCGCCACCCACATCGTCACCCACATCGCCACCCACATCACCACAGTCGTTGTCAACGTTACAGTGTTCACCATTTACATCAGCACCACCATAATCATCTCCGCCGTCAAAGTTACGGCAGTCATTATGACCTTCGTTGTCATCCAGATGCCACTGACTATACGGAGGAGAACAACGTAGTGGTTCAACTTCCTCCACTATACGTATAGTTGGATTAGAGGCAATGATCTCCTCATTAACATCATCTTCTGCACCTGATCCTTCTATAACACATCCTTCAGGTTGGTAACTGAAACTAACTTTGTCCATGAGTTTTTTTCCTTTACCCCGGGTCATAAGTTTCTTCGCTTTCTCTTTTCCAATCGGAGATGCCTCTATCCTCAAAATTTCTTCTCTCGGAGAAAAAATCACGTACAACTTTAATTTAGCAGAATTACAGACAAGGTGCTTCGTTAACTCCCAATCTTCTTCATCTGATATTGTCGTTACCAAGTTATCAATTTCTTGGTACTTAACCTCAAAAATATCAGTGTGCCGATCCAACTTCAACTTCTTGCAAATTTTGTCGAGTAGTTCCTCAAACGAAATTGCCCTATCCACCATTATTGGTTTATTCGAATCTCCACTCCAATGCAATTTATTATCGATTTGGCGTGTAAATTCACCGCCATATAGAAGAACTACTAAAAGTTTGTACATTCCTACAAGTAAGAACAAAAATTAATACACAAGCTATCTAAATAAAAAAAAAGCATGAATAAGGACAATACTGCCAAGTGGCGTGTGGCGTGTCTTCATGCCACACGCCACACGCCATGAATATAAGCATGGCGAGTGGCATGTGGCATGAAGACACGCCACACGCCATGCTCATTTTCATGGTGTGTGGCGTGTCTTCATGCCACATGCCACTCGCCATGCTCATATTTATGACATGTGGCGTGTGGGCAAGAAGACACGCCACACACCATGCTCATATTCATGGCGTGTGGCGTGTGGGCAAGAAGACACGCTACACGCCATGCTCATTTTCATGGCGTGTGGCGTGTCTTCATGCCACATGCCACTCGCCATGCTCATATTTATGACATGTGGCGTGTGGGCAAGAAGACACGCCACACACCATGCTCATATTCATGGCGTGTGGCGTGTGGGCAAGAAGACACGCTACACGCCATGCTCATTTTCATGGCGTGTGGCGTGTCTTCATGCCACATGCCACTCGCCATGCTCATATTTATGACATGTGGCGTGTGGGCAAGAAGACACGCCACACACCATGCTCATATTCATGGCGTGTGGCGTGTCTTCTTGCCCACACGCCACACGCCATGAATATGAGCATGGCGTGTGGCGTGTATTCTTGCCCACACGCCACACGCCAAAAAACGCGAACTGCAGTTCGTTTCTTTTGAGCAATTTTGAGCCATTTTTGTTAAGTAATTTGCTAAAAAATACATCAAAACTTCAATTAACTTGCAAATGCTTACCTTTTATGTCGTTTTTCCTCCTTTTCTTCCTTGATTTGAGTGAAATTTGTGTAAATTGGGTTAGGATTTAGGGTTGGATTTTTGGAGAGAAATTTGATTTTGGGGTGGGTTGATTTTGAAGTTTTTAAAATTTTGGGGTATATTTGTTAAAATTTGATTTAATTAGGAAGAGTTAATTAAATTAGATTAGTTGGTTAATTAAGTTTTTGGCATTTGAGTAATATTGAATTTGTGGTTTGGCATTTTTGAAATTTTTTTTTTACTTTGTGGCATTTTTGAAAATGTCTTCATATTTTCTTTAGTATAGTCTCCAAAAAGTCTGTCGTCACCTCCCCCATTCATCATCATCGTCATCGATCAGATCAATCTATAGATACAGAATTCTGTATTAACACTGAAGCGGAGACACAAACAGCTTCTCTAGACTAGATCTCTCTCCATCAAACAATACCTCCTGTATTGAGTATACACACGCTGCGTAGTTCATACCTCATAAGTTAAATAGATATGGATATGCATACAGAAATGCCAAACGCAGCAGGCGGAGTTCCATTTGATATGCAAAAATTATTCAGACCTTCCACTCCACCCCCAAATTCTGCAAATCCAAACTTCCCAAACAACAATAACAATAACGCTGTTACCAGCATTAATACTACTACGACTGCTACCTCTTATCCTTTCCAATACCACCCTGTTTACACCCCTCCGTACTCGCAGACGCCGCCGCCGCCGCCGGAATTCGCTAACGTACACCCGCAGAGGTCCATGTCTTTTCCTACGCCCCCTCTCCAGCCACAATTGCAATCCCCAAACCCAAACCACCATAATTTCCCGTACCCCCCTAATTCGCAAAACCCTAATAATTCAGGTGCTCACCTGATGGCATTGTTGAGTGGACCTGCTGAAATTCCGCAGCAGCCGAGCGCAATGCCATTGCCCTCGGCGCCGGGTTTAGTGATATCGAACCAGGGAACGGTGATGCGGATGTCGAGTAGTAAGCTCCCCAAGGGGAGACGTTTGATTGGGGATAATTTGGTATACGACATAAATTTTAGGTTTCCGGGAGAGGTGCAGCCTCAGCTTGAGGTTACGCCCATTACGAAATATGTGTCGGACCCAGGACTAGTGGTGGGAAGGCAAATAGCGGTTAATAGGTCGTATATATGTTATGGGCTCAAGTTGGGGTCTATTCGGGTTCTAAATATTAACACTGCGTTGAGATCATTGCTTAAGGGTTTCACGCAGGTTAGTTTTGCATCTTTGCTTATGGAAATTTTGTCCTTTTGAAACCAGAATTATTATGTTGTTTTATTGGTTTCTTTACCTGGTAGATATCTGTGTATTACATTGACTATAGTGTTTTATCCTACTGATTAAACTGAATATATAATTAGATTTCTTCATCTAATGCTTTTATGCTACTTATGATCCTGCTGAACTCGTGCATTTTTGGTTCATTAGTGATATGGTGCTATTTTGAGCATTTGTTTGTCTCTTTTAGTAATCATTGTGAATCTAGTGGTCACATGCAACATTGATAGTGCCAGTTGCTAGATAATTAACATGATTACTGTAGGCATAGTTTCTAAATTCACTTTTTCACATTCTTATTGGAAAGGGTTTAGCTACAATACATGATTATCTGGGTATTCTTGAAATACTAATGCTTTAGGTGGTTCTCTTTTTTGCAGTGTATATGAATGTTTGAATATAATATATACCTGAATCTGAAACTACTGTGGCGCTAGGCGTGTAATTTTGGTTTCAACAAGCAGTATGCAATTATTATTGTTCTTTGGAGGGCTGAGCGTGTGATTCTCAGCAAATTCAATTTATAAGAATCTTGATGGTTGCGTAGATTTTGTGTATATTCATTTTGTTAAATGTCATCTAGCGTCATTGGTTAGGAAAATAACTGATCAAAACATCCCTTGCAAGTATTTTGAGTGTATATATAGGAGATTTCTTAGCATGAATTTTAATTTCTGGATATTAAAGCGAGCATTTTTGTATATAAGCTTGATTGATTTGTTGAGTAATGTATTTTCTTCCAGAGGGTCACAGACATGGCTTTCTTTGCTGATGATGTTCACCTTTTGGCTAGGTAGAGACTTTGTCAGTTTTTCTTTCTGTGATTTCCATCTTTGGTTATTCCTTGATTGCTAAAATTTACTTGCTTACAGTGCTGGTGTCGATGGCCGTGTTTATGTGTGGAAGATTACTGAAGGTCCGGATGACGAAGACAAGCCTCAAATTACTGGAAGGATTGTTACTGCCATTCAGATTACTGGAGATGGGGAATCTGTTCATCCTAGAGTTTGTTGGCATTGCCACAAACAAGTATGCCATTCTTTGGTCTACATATTTTTGTTGCTTGCTTCTGTATTTTCATCTCTCCCGTCCCCAATTAATGTTAGCTGGAAAATTTTGTTTTATCTCACAGGAAGTTCTTGTTGTGGGAATAGGGAGACGTGTTTTGAAGATTGACACCACAAAAGTTGGAAAATGGGAAAAGTTTTCAGCAGAGGAACCACTTAAATGTCCCATTGACAAATTGATCGATGGGGTCCAACTTGTTGGTAGCCATGATGGAGAAGTGACTGACTTGTCTATGTGCCAGTGGATGACAACCCGCTTGGTATCTGCTTCAGTAGATGGCACGGTACGTCATTAAATTCCCCTTTACTCTTCGCTAACGCTATTATGGTGCATATCTTCTTGGATACTGCTAGCGATTGAGTTGAGTGGATAACAAATTACCTCAGACCTTAGTAACTGATATTGTGTGGCAAAGTTAAATATGTTCTTTTGGAATTAATTGTAGCATCATTTCTGCTGGTCTAGCTCTCTGTTTCTCTCTCCCTCTCGCGCACACACACACACACACTCGCGCATTCACACACTAACGCGCATTCACATACTAACATGAACATAAACTATTGCTGCTGGGAGGTTCTTCAGGAAGTTATCTAAGATCTCTTGTATAGGAACTTGTTGGTCTATTAGGTCTAAGTTGCTTCTAATATGTAATTGTGTTATTATAAATCCTAGTCAATTTTACAATACCTTGTACGCACATTATTAATTTAAAAAGTGTGAAAAGAAAAAAAGAATGAAATGCCTTGATCATATAAGAAGATAAAAGTTGGATTATGCTAACTTTAAGAGAAGTAGATCTATTGCCAATGAAGTTTCCAAAGAGAAGAAGAGGCTGACAATTGGCTTGATAGCAAGGAAGGGGGTTCTGCCCGACAACGGATTGTATTTTTGTTGAAGAGCCATCAAGTTTGCTGATTTTTACAAGCTGAAAAGCAAAAAAGGGTTTGATCATCTTCATTGCACTCCTATATAGATGACACAGAAACACCAGGAATTCAATAAAAGATTGAAAAGCCCAGAAGCAAGAAACCATCAAACTGTTTACTGGACTGGAGACCATGTCATTTTTATCTTTCCAAATTGAATTAGATGTTGGAGGATGGTGTTTGGAAATACTGGATTCTGAGATCCTTGACTTGGATTTGGAATTGGATTCTTAACACCTTCAATTGCAATAACCTTAGCATAAATTGACTGCTAGTCTGCTACTAATCCATCGGATGTACAAAACCCTGTGAATAAGGCCCACTATGCACGAATCATTTTCATGTGAGCTCTTGATGCATTTAGTTGCTCCCTTGAAGTCGACTAGATCTTGTGAATATTCATATATGGGATGTGCCGGTAACTTTTAATCACTGTCTATGTTTTCCAGTCACATTGAATCATATCTAATGCCTTCTATTCTTTCGAATTTTCCTGCATTGTTCATTCTGTTGCCAACACAGTTTCAACATCTTATGTGTGTGTCCTGAACTACATTGTCTATAATGACTTGAGATGTAAGTTGTAAGTTCAGATCTTGTTGCTTAGTTATCTTGCAAAAACTTCAGTTTGGTTAATTCCAACTTCCATTGTTCCTTATGTTTCCTGGATTTCGAGTAGGGGTTGTAAGTTGTAAAAGATTTTCTTCTCTAATAATTGATCAGGTATTTGTCATTAAACTAGTCAGTAGTTTCTTTTGGTTCTTATCATATGTACTAATTATTTAAAGTTCTGAGTAGTTAGTTAGTTACTACTCTGACAGACAGAAGGACACACATTTTCATAATTAATTTCTTGTAAATATCTTAGGGGTTGGCTAGAGGACTGTATTCTGAACATTTAGTAATCACTATCTGCCGTCATTCTTAAACTACTTGGCCATCAACTTGTGAGCCTTCTACTGACATCTGTTTCTTGTTGCAGATAAAGATTTGGGAAGATCGAAAGTCACTACCTGTTGCTGTTCTTCGGCCGCACGATGGTCAACCTGTTAATTCGGTCACATTTTTGACTGCTCCTCATCGGCCAGATCATATCATACTTCTCACTGGGGTACATGCTACCGAAAGTTTTTGATACATCTTTAGTATAAATTATAAAGTCTCACTTCATTGTAAATATCAAATTTGTCTTATGTCAATAATATTCAGCGTTTCTTTCATGGAAGAAACTTCTGTGAATTACTGTTTTCAACATTTTGAATGATATCTGCAGGGTCCACTGAATCGGGAAATAAAGATATGGGTATCGGCGAGTGAAGAAGGCTGGTTGCTTCCTAGTGATGCAGAATCATGGAATTGTATTCAGGCATTGGAATTAAAAAGTTCTGAGGCTCGATTGGAAGAAGCTTTTTTCAATCAAGTAGTAGCCTTATCACAGGCTGGTCTTGTTTTGTTGGCAAATGCCAAAAGGAATGCTATATATGCTGTGCACTTGGAATATGGTCTTAATCCAGCAGCAGCCCGCATGGATTATATAGCAGAATTTACTGTCACTATGCCAATACTGAGTTTCACAGGGACAAGTGAATTACTACCTCATGATGAACCAGTTGTTCAGGTGTATTGTGTCCAAACACAGGCTATTCAGCAGTATGCTTTGGACTTGTCGCAGTGTCTGCCACCCCCTATGGAAAATGTAGCCTACGAGAAGTCAGACTCTAGTGTCTTGCTGGATGCTGCTAGTAATGAAGGACTTGCGAATGTAGATCCTTCTGGCAGAAAACCAACGGAGGTATGTATATCTTATTCAGCCCCCAAAGCTGCAACACATGAAAGTGGCTTGGAAAATGCACCTACAGTGAGATACACTGTAAGCCCTGCTTCTGCAGAGTTACCGACCCCACAGGAATTTGCTTCTTCGAGTATTGAAAGCGAGCCAGTTCCTTTCCCCAAGGTTGCTAATGGTAGTGATATTTCTTCTATTACTTCACCTCCACTTCCCTTGAGCCCCAGGGTTTCAAGAACACTTTCTGGTTTGAGAAGTCTATCATGCAGCCTTGAGCGTGGTCCTTCTTCTAGTGATCGTGTTTTAGAGCCAAAAGTTATTGAATATTCCGTTGATAGACAAATGGATGCCATTCATACTAATTTGTCTGATGTTGCTTCATTGGACGATGATTCAAGGAACGATAACAATAAACTTTCTCAAAATGATATTTCCATGACCCATAAAAACCATCCTATTAAGTTCAAACACCCCACTCATTTGGTTACTCCTTCTGAGATATTCATGGCCAATTCATCCTCTGAGGTAAATCATACAAATGAGTCCAAAAGTGAGGGTGAGCTAAATACTCAAGACGTGGGAACTAGCAATGATACAAGAAATGTTGAGGTAGAGGTGAAAGTTGTGGGTGAAGCAAGATTTAGTCATAATAATGGTATTGGGACCCAAGTAGTTCAGACTTTTACGTCAGAAAACAAGGAAAAATCATTTTGCTCTCAAGCCTTGGATCTAGGAATGGAGATGGCTCGAGAGTGTCATGCTTTGTCCCCTGCAACTTATATAGTGGAGGAAGCTAGACAGTTTAATGGGACAGGTGGAAATGAAACAGTTGGCCAACATTCTACTGTAGAAGTGCAGGACTCTTCAAGGGATGTTCTTAGGAAGGTCATTGATACATCAACTCCCATGCCAGCTCAACAACCACCACCTGTACCAAATACAAAAGGGAAAAAGCAGAAGGGAAAGAGTGCTCATGGATCAGGGCAATCATCACGGTTACCTAGTGCTTTCAATTCAACAGATTTCTCTAATGAACCAGGAATCAGCTCTAGCACTCATCCTGTGGAAACTGCATTTTCACAAATCTTTTCCATGCAAGAGATGCTAAATCAGGTGATTGTTAAATGTCAACCATTGTGGTTACTATAGCTCAGTACTGTTACTATTTATTTTCTTGCAACACATTAATATGTGAGTCTTCATTTCATATTTTTCATTATTGTTCTTTCACCATAGTTTCTTAGTCCAAAAAAGTACTGTATGATACTTCCTTTTTAAATATCTTTACAATGATTGGCTTGTAAAGTTCCTCGTGGTGTTCTTTTTACTCTTAAAATTAATATAGTTTTCCATCTCAATATCATACATATCTATTCTGCAATCAAGAATTGTCTATTTGAGGTGGATTTTGGGCCAGTCAATTGAATTTCAACTTACTTTTGTATCCATATGATTTGCAGCTTGTAAATACGCCAACAGAAATGCAGAAGCAGATGGCATTGATGGTTGATGCCCCAATTACCAAAGAAGGTAAAAGACTCGAGGCAGCCTTGGGACGTAACATGGAGAAAGCTGTGAAAGCCAATGCTGATGCTTTGTGGGCTCGATTTCAAGAAGAGAATGCCAAACAGGAAAAGGCAGCACATGAGCGTTCCCAGCAATTATCGAATATGATCAGCAATTGTTTAGACAAAGACTTGCCTGCAATTATAGAGAAAACTGTCAAGAGAGAACTAACTGCTCTTGGGCAATCTGTGGCACGGACGATTACTCCCTCCATTGACAAAACAATACACAATTCCATTGCAGAGAGCTTCCAGGTTATCATTTTTTGTCTTTGTTTTGCACGTATTGTTTTCTAACCAGTGCCTGGAGCTTACCTGGTTTATGCAATCAGAAAGGGGTAGGTGATAAAGCTGTAAATCAACTGGAGAAATCAGTCAACTCCAGACTTGAAGCTGCAGTTGCTAAACAAATCCAAGCTCAGTTTCAAACTTCTGGCAAGCAAGCTCTTCAGGTATGATTTGAGAGAGAGTCTGATGCTTTTTGCCTTTTTTGGTCTAAATCCAGTCTGGCAAGTTTGTTAGCTAGAGACTGCCTTTGTCCCATTACCACACTTTAAAAAAACTAATTTTAATTTAATTTGGATTCAACAAGGCTATTAGTGTGATTAATGATTATGTTCCCTCTTTGAAATGCTCTAGGTCGGTTAATGCAAGGGAGAAAGTAATTTTTTTTCTTTTCAAGTTATATATTTCTCTAGTGTTGCCAAATGAAGTATGACTTTGTACCTTTGGAAATGAAGCTCTTGTTTTGGGACTTCCGAAATAAATCCTGACAATAACAATTAAATTGGCTTTCCTGGCAGTAGAAAGGGTCAGATTACCATTTGTCATCATCGAAATGTGGTAGCTAAACTGGGATTTCTTAAGCTTTGTTACAACTCAAGCTCTTTCTTCTTCCTTGTTCTGCACTTTCATATACTCACTGTTATTTGGAAATACTTCTGGGAGGTGGCTTATCTAGTATCTACTAGCCATTTCCTTCCATTTAATTGTTAGCCTGCCTCGCCAACTAGAACTGGATTTTAATTGTATAATCTACTATAAATTTGTAATGCAGGACACATTGAAATCAAGTTTGGAAGTTTCTGTGGTCCCTGCATTTGAGATGTCATGCAGGGCAATGTTTGAGCAGGTTGATGCTGCATTTCAGAGAGGAATGGTTGAACATACAACAGCAGCAGCTCAGCAACAATTTGAGGCATCACATTCACCATTCACACTTGCACTAAGGGTATATAAAATTATTATTATAACTTGCTAATTTCTCTATATGGCTTCTGGTTCTCCTTCAAATGACACTATGACGGCCCTCACACAGTGGCACATTGTTGATTTGAAGGATGTAATTGTTTCTTTTATAAGTCTCCTGATTTTCTGTTTCTTTGTTTACCTTGATATCCACCACTGCTTTATTTATTAGGATGCATTAAATTCAGCATCAGCGATGACTCAAACTTTAAGCAGTGAGTTGCTTGATGGTCAAAGAAAATTGTTAGCTCTCGCCGTTTCTGGAGCGAATTCCAAAGCAACAAATCCATTGATCAGTCAATTGAGTAATGGACCTTTGGGTGGTATCCACGAGCAGGTTTCCACTACTTATTGTGTATTTGGATTTTATGGGAAACCCGCAGTAATTTGGAAAAATATTTCCTCTTGCCGCTATCATATCTTAGCTATTGATTCTGAAACTTAATTGTAATTTTTAGGTTGAGGCACCTATTGATCCAACAACAGAGCTCTCTAGATTGATAGCTGAGCATAAATATGAGGAGGCTTTCACTGCTGCCCTGCAGAGAAGTGATGTTAATATTGTATCATGGTTATGCTTTCAGGTAAGGTCTTTTTCTGTTTTTGCTAAGATATGTCTTATTTACTTTTATACAAAATTGTTGCCATTGCCTTTTAGATGGGTGCATGTCATGGAAACTGAGCTTATTATTCCTACACATGATTAACAAAAATATGTTTAGAATATAGAATAACAGAGTCGCATCTTATTTACAGAACAGTTAATTATGATTGAAGCATCAAGCATGATCAACCAAACCCACTAATATAATACTATATTGTATTTACATTTTAAGATTCCAAGGTAAATTTACCTGTCATAATGATCTAGTGTTATCTATAGTTTCTGTTGGATTTGTTTGGAGTATGTTTGTTACTCTCAACTGGACTTGAGGAACTCAGCATCTTTCATTATTCCTTCATTTTCTATAAGGAAAATATGTCAATTCTCATTTTTCTGCTCTTGACAAGCTAATATTCTATTGACAAACATCTATAAATGTTTTCACCTGCCAAATTTCCTTGCTTTTTGTCTTATACCAGGTGGATTTACTAGGACTGTTGTCAGTGAATCCTATGCCATTGAGCCAAGGTGTACTACTCTCTCTTCTACAGCAATTGGCTTGTGATATGAGCAAAGAGACCTCTCGAAAATTAACATGGATGAGGGAGATAATATCTGCTATGAATCCGACTGATCCAATGATTGTGGTCCATGTACGCCTCATCTTGGAGCAAGTGTATCAAATATTGAATCACCACCGCAACCTTCCGACTGCTAGTGGTACGGAACTTTCCAACATTCGCTTGATCATGCATGTCATCAATTCCATGCTTCTGAGCTCTAAATGATTTCTCCGTTCTTTATTCGATACTGGGAAGAAGGTATGTACAAAGTTTCTAGTATAAAAAACTTGTGAAAAAGGAAACGTGTAGAATTGAATATGACATTATCTTTTGATTTTTTTCTTTTTACCTAAAAATATGTAGAAATTTGGGTGAATTTTTCCAGTTTCCTCGGTTAGTGATTTTGTGGAACATACACTGTTGAAGCTTTAATTTTGTATCTGTACACTTCACTTTTGCCATTATGTATAAGAGTAATTATGTTACCTTCATCATCATGAAATATTAATATCATAATTTCCTACATGCAATTAGTAAGACCAGCTTGGTTTACATGTTGAAGGTGTTGTGAGTCTTATTTGCATTTTGTATGTTGCATATATTTTAGTTGGTCTGAAAGATGTTGTTTACTGTAATTTATATATATGATGGAGTTTTACGATGAAAGTTAAGTAGTTTAGTGTCATTTTGTTGGGGGTCAAGTTTTGAAAATGTTTGTTAATTGAGATTACTGAAATAATATATTTTTATTGTATAAAGTAGAGGGTTCTTTAATTTCGGGATGGAGCTTTGTGTTTTGGACGTACTTCAAGCTTTAATTTATCTTCCATGTTGTTCCATCTTTATAATCGGATTAGATCCATCTCATTCCTTATTAAACAAATATTTTAATACATCGGAGCGGATACTAATCAAATTCGGATTGATATTCAAGCCATTGAGAACCCGCATATGTCATTTTCACTATTAAACGTTTTTAGAGGTAATATGGAGTATTGCACATCATCATGCTTCCACTAAACAACACCCATTGTTTTGGGCAATCCCAATGCGTCCACTTAATTTGACTAAGCAGTACCAAATAAAATTTGACTAAGCTGAGTTTTGCTGACCACTTCTTTAATATAGTCCACAAGTTAGTCTTCACCTTATTCATATAGCAGAAAATGTATACTCTTTTTAAGTCTTTTATGAACTCGGACCCATATATTGCAATCTTTGTTTCAAACCTAAACAACAATTCTAGTGGTTCACGGATTACATTTATGATTGATTTATATTATGCATGTTTTGAAAATTCTTCGTATTCGCGTGATGTTTGAGAAGCATACTTAAAGTTCATCTAAATATTTGTTTAATTTATCAACAGTCTACACTAAAACTAAAAGGTTATTAAAATTTAAAGGACGTGTTATATACGTAACAAACAACAATCACAGTCATATGTACATAGCAATAGATTTTTCCGTTGTTTCTGCCCAATCTTTAAATCAACCATGTAGGTGTAGCTTTGAGGGTTCAAGTAGAGAATGGTGTTGAATTATAAATTAGAGAACTCATCTTCTTTCAAATTAAATGTCCTTGAAAATATGACTTGTGCAACATATAGCTTTGGATTGGCTAAGTTCACGAGTTGGAGATAAGCGGACTCGAACCGCTGACATCCGTCGCAGGGTAAATCACCGCTTCTTATGCCCCCCCCCCCCCCCCCCGCGACTAATTCTACCATAGAGGCCAACGATAGACAATAACTCCCCCCGAACACAGCTTACAACTTTCATCGTACTGTGCTCTCCAAAGAGCAACTCTTCTCAAAATCTCACTCAAAAAAGGTGCTGAGTTGGAATCCCATTCTAACTAAGGATTCTTGTGGTTCCGGAGGTTCCAGCTACAGGAGAACCAGGAACGGAGAGCTTTCCGCCCGACTCTTTGGTCTTAAGAACGCTGGTGCAAATTTTTTATTTTTTTAATACATATAAAAGTACGAGTCGATTAAGAAAATGTCTTCTCTTTTTATAAAGACTAATATTCCTTACTTAAAATATAATTAAATTTAAAAAAAAATAGAATAGGAAAAGGAAGCCTACTTCACATAAACATTCCCTTAAAAAACCTTCAATATAAACACAACAAGTAAACTAACGTCTAGGATGGGATTGAATGGTAAGTGTAGTCTGATTAGGAATAGAGACTTGGGAAGTGTTGGGGCAATATATATTAGAAGTTTTTTGTTTTTTTATGTAAACTAATATACCCATATTTAAATTAATAAAGTGATATTTAATTATGTGGCAAACCTGTAAAACATAATTACATGAAAATGTATAACCAAACTTGGATATATTTATTCCTGCATAAAGTCCTAAAATATAGAAATTATCTATTACATCAATTTTTTTTTTTTTATAATTTCATTCTTATTTTTTTTATAACACATGAAAATGAACTATAAAAAATAAAAAGTAATTTAGTTTTATTTTAAATAACTCCTAAAATATATGTGTAAAACTATTAAATTTAGCATCAATATATTTTTAAGTAAAAAAAGAAGCTTGTTTGTATCATTGCAAGATTTAATACAATATAAGTTATTAAAGGGCTCTAAAAAAATTAAAATTAAATTCTCTTAAACATCATTATATTATATGTTACACAAAAAGTAGTTAAAATAAAATCGCATTTTATCTATGAAAGAACAAAAAATGTGTATGACTTAGTTAAATAAGTAATTTTTCTTTGACTAGAGAAGCAAAATATAAAGAACATCCAAGAATTGAAGACATGCACAACCTCGAATTATCATGGATTTCTTATCTTGAAAAACGAATGAAATCGATATAATAAATTGTGATATTGATAAATATATATGAAACAATGAAACTTTGGGCGAAATTCGTGAAAACGGATGAAATCGGTGAAATAATTGAAATGTGAAATCAGTGAATTAGTGAAAATATGTTAAATCAATGAAATATCAGGTGAAACTGATGAACAAAACATGTAAAATCAAAGGAAAAACGAGTTAAACTATATAATATAAAATGAGTGAAATATTAAATGTACTTCTCTGTATTAATATTTAATATATATAGACTTGAAAATGAAAACTAAGAACTAAGATTCTGATCTGATTCGCATTTGATTAAGTTCAAATTGGTTGCCTTCAGTTTATCATTTAATAGATTTTGAAACTCTATTGATTTATTCTATTTTTGAATAAACCATTCATTCATTCAATTAAAAACAGCTAGCAAAATGGTTCAACAACACCAAAAATGGAGAAAATCCCATCACAAAAATCATTACACAATAAGATTAAATAAAAATGAACACGATCCGACCAAATTTAATTTGATAAATAAAATGAGAAATTTATACAAAATTAAAGTTATTTGAATTGAAGTCGTTTTATGTTTTGATTAAACCTTGTTCGATAAATCAAATTCAAATTCAAGTTTTACTTCAACAATAAATTCTTCAAATAAGTTGAACACACAATAGATTTTTCTTCTAAAAAATGAATAATAATAATAGCACTTCAATCATAATTTTTTCGATTTGTCTATACATGAACCATAAGTGATTGAAAAAAAATAAGAATCATAATTGGATGACCAACTGATTGATTGAGAAGATATGTGAATTGGCGGGGAGATCATGGCCCAATATAATTTTTTTTGAGAACCATGGCCCAATATAATTAATCAGCCACAGTTTGGAGCAAATGATATGAACTAATAATGCAACGTCGAAACAAT
Organism: Penstemon barbatus; assembly: GCA_003313485.2. NCBI lineage: Eukaryota > Viridiplantae > Streptophyta > Magnoliopsida > Lamiales > Plantaginaceae > Penstemon > Penstemon barbatus. The sequence continues at coordinate 99,937,187 of CM064883.1, forward strand.
AAATCCTGAAAATATATAACCACTCTAAATCTCTAATTTTGGGTTAATTGAGATATACTAAACAACATCAAGGTACGGATGACAAATTGAATTAAGTTTCATCCAATTAAAAAGCCTTTTCTTTTTTAATTTTAGTCTCAAAATATTACTATTATTTCTCTTAAAGCGTAGAAGGAAATCATATTGACCTTTCTACTTTCTTATTATTTTATTTTTAAGGGCTTAATCACTTTCGAGCACATATTATTATACGAGAATCTTTATCAACAAGTATTTGAATTTGAGTTGCTACTTTAAAATTTGTCTCTTACACTACACCAATCACATTTCTTATTCTTCGTTGGTACACGAATTCAATTTAAAAAGACAAAAGATCGTAACTTTATTAATGCTCAGTCAAATCTTAGTATATTATTGAATTGAATTCAAATGAAATGTTCTTGTCTTGAGAACGAAATCGATCGGAATAAAAGAATGGTGTTAATATTAAAAGCAAGAACTTATATTTCAAATGGGAAGCTTAGCTTGGTCTTTGGCCAACACCAACACAACTAACCCATTCTCCAAAGTCCAACCAATCAGATTAACTTTGCAAACAATCACAACAATCTCAACTAACAACGCTTCAATTTTTTCATCGACTTCTTCTACAATCGGATTTAAAACCAAAGGGAACCCTAATTATATTTATATACTGACCTAATTTTCCCTTTATTTGAAAAAATGAAGAAATTTGACGAAATTTTATTAACTTCCATTAATCAATCACCAGCACTGATCCGTCTCCCACCTACGAGATTGGTAAAATCTTCCGCGACCCTTCTCAAATCGCCGTTGCGTAATAGTAACGTATAAATTCCAATCGTAGTTCGCTCTGGCGTCCGGATCCGATAATGTGACGTAAGCTTTGTGAATCTCGATAAAATCTCCGCCGTCCGTTGACTTAGCAATCGAGGATTTCATAAATCGAGATTTAGCGTCGGGGTGGTACAATTTGGCAAGCGTGCGGTAGGCCGTCTTGATCTCAACCTGCGATGCGTTGCGCTTGACCCGAAGGACTTCGTAGAGACTCTTCCTGTCCACCGCCGCAGAGGCTGGCGTCGCCGCTGAGGTCATGGAGGCGCGTACTGAGATTCCGCGGTGACAGGTGAAGGAGGATTGAGGAATGGTTAGGGATCCCAGCATTTTGAATTGAACTGAAGATGAAGAGTTTTTTGTGGAGGGAGAAAATGGTTTATTAATTAGGATGTAGAGGATTTTTGGTGAGAAGAGAATGAGATTTATTTATAATACTTTTGAAATTTAATTAATTATACGAAAGTCAGAAGAAAGGCGATCTCATCTGGAAGTGGTGGGATCCGCTCGGACCCTTTTTCAGCGGAAAAGGTGCTGTGTGTTGCGTGTGGGATTTAATTAATAATAAGTGGTTTTCATTTTTTTTCCCTTAACCATTATTGATCTGACCATTCTATATCCAAATCCAACTTATTAGGGTGTGTGTGGATGGGTTTTGGCCCGGTCTCGCGAGACGCCCGGTCTCGCGAGACGAGCCAAACCCTTCCAAATGAGTTTTCGTCAAACCCATAAAATCATTAAAAATCTATTCAAAAATTCACACTCAAACTCTTCAAACCTATAAAACATTGATTTGACACCTACCATCTATTTTTTCCCTCAAATCTCACTAAAAAAACATTGATTTGACACCTATCACCTACTTTTTCCCCTAAATTCCAACATCCAAACTCAATCCAAGTGGGGTTTCAACTTATTCAAACAATAAAATCCAAGAGTCAAAACCCATCCAAATGAAGTCTCAAAGGTTTCATCGAAACCAACCAAACCAATTTTTTTAAACCGAGACTCGCGAAACCGAGCCAAAACCTTGACCCTTACTTATTAGATGCATTGAATCTGTTTATCAGAAAAGAATTTGCCAAGTAAATCATGGTTTCGTTGTAATTTAGCTTAAAGGAAGATGGATATGATTAGGTTTCCTTGGGATGTAAATCGAGCTACAAGGTTTGAATTTTTTTATCGTGCGAAAAAGAGATTACAATGCTGCTTTAATAAACAATTATTGCTTCATCCATATAATCTATCAAATTCAAATTTCAGTTCTATATTTTTTTCAATTGTGTTTCGGATAGAGTAGCTCTAGTCTTACAGTCTATTAAGTAGGCTGTATAACAACCCAACTTAAATTATAGGAAGTAGTGAGTTTGCAAGTTCAAGTCAATTATTTTTTGATAGTAAGATTGGCACTATAATATTTATAATTAATAAAAAAAATTCATACATATCTACTTGATGTTATCTTTTTAAAGCACAGGTTATTTGTAATATAGAAATACAATAACATCATCTTCGAGTAATTGAGCAATATATTTCAAATTTAGTCTTTTTTATTGAATTTGAGATTGTGATTGGATTTACAATAAATCTTAAATGTATCAAAAGTAATTGAGTTGTAATCGTTTGGAACACAAGTTAAAAATGAAATTTGTTAGTAAAGATTTTTAATGTGTGTTTACATTTTTAGTTTATAGTCGAGGTCGAAATGTCAATAGATCTTCCAAAGCTATGACACAGTGAATATGTTACAAGATTGTAAGATTTTTTTTAAAAAAACGAAGTCAAAATGTCGGATGTAATATAATAACAAAATCAAATTTGTGGGGGTGAAAATTGCAATAAGCACGTACTAACTATTAAAACAAGTTGTCCAAACCATTTACATAAAGCAAACTATTTTCATCCAATTATAAGTGGACTCAAATTTATTATTTAAGACTTTTTAAGGTAAAAATTGCAATAAAAACTTTGAAACCGATTACACAAGTTGCCTACACTATTTCCACATAACAATTTTTTTCCAAACAATTAAATTGGGATGTACAATATAGAACTGTCATATAACATTTTTCTTTCGGATATAAGCCTTTTAAACTAGTTGAATTATTTTTAGACAATATAGTGGTTAAAATCCCTAATAATTGCATCCCATTCAAGTTGAACTCGGATTAAATTTCGTTAAGAAAGACAACTGCATTTTGTGTTTGGTAGCTGGGGATTACTTTGTGCTGAGTCTGCTGACATGGCACATTGGCTTGCTTCTAGAAGGTTGGCATCTCTGTTGCTGTTCTAGTGGCTGGGTCCGGAGTATCAATTTGAACCGTTCTTTTCTTTTCTTTTCTTTTCTTTGTTGAGACGTTCTTTTCTTAGCGCTAAAAGTGGCTTTTTAAAGTTCAAGAAATGAAACTTTAATTGTCTATTTGGATGAGTTTTTGCTCGGTTTCACGGGTCTCGGTTCGATGAAACATTTGAGATATCATTTGGATGAGTTTTGACTCTTGGGTTTTGTGGTTAAAATAAGTTGAAACCCCACTTGGATTGGGTTTGGATGTTGGTGTTTAGGGGAAAAAGTAGGTGATAGGTGTCTAATCTATGTCTTTTTTAGTGAGATTTGGAGGAAAAAATAGGTGATATGTGTCAAATAAATGTTTTATAGGTTTGAAGAGTTTGAGTGTGAGTTTCTGAATAGGTTTTTGATGGTTTTATGGGTTTGGCGAAAACTCATTTGAAAGGATCTTGAGTCCAAACACATAATTTTTTTTCACATAAAAGAAGAGTTAATTTTTTTTTTTGGTAAAGTAAAGAAGAGTCAAATTACTCTTTCTATTATTGATCTCAAAAATATATTTTGCTCTTATGTGATAAATTAAATGTGTTCATGTAAAATGGGTTAACCATTTCCTCCTATTCTTATATGCTCACGGTCATCATCATATGAGAGTAGTTCATAGAAAAATATCATGGGGAGTTAAAATATGTATTATACAATATTACTGTAAGTGCCTAGTATAAGCAATATCAAAAATTTAAGAGGCCAGACGATATAATGAACCTTCTTTAATTAACAATGAGAGCATTTTCGTCATTTGCTGACATGAAATAAAATGTTCAATAGATCTTTCACATGAATTTAAATTACTATTTACTCGTAAAATTAATTACGATAGTTTGCATAACATATAAAAGATTATACGCATAATGCATATAAATTTCATATGTAATTACAGATAAATTATAAAATTTCAGCAAAGAAAATATAATCAAATGGATATCACTTTTAACTCACTATAACACTATTTCAATGAGTCAAGAGTTAAGTGTGCTGCACTCATTATCAGAAAATTTTAGCTTTAACTTTAATAGCATTATGATCTTATTATGATTAACAAAAAGACCATAAATTTTACGTCCACGAGAAAGTATTTTCTAATAAAGTACTATATAGAGTTTTATTTTATTGCATAAAAAAAAAAGGAAAAAGATGAGAAGGAAACATCTATGAGATATTATTTGGGCCCAGCATGATAACTTGTTTTCCTAAAAAGTTTTTTGCAACCGTTTTTGTACATTGTATTTTAAGAAGTACTATTATTTTACAAATCCATTGCACTTAGAGATATTATATAGGTACAAATTGTTTTCTTGTCGGCTCAATTTGCACACACAAAATAGTCAACTTGTCTCAAAGTATATAGTACACTAATTTCGAACTTCGAAATAAAATTTGCCCAAAAGCCAAAACGTAATATTACAAATAAATATATATTGGTTCAATTCTCATTAATGTGAGTTTTCATATAAGTTAATACTAGTTAGTTGATAATTATTTTATTTATAATTTGGTTATATTCAAATACATATACTATTTGTGATTTGATGATAATAATAAAATTTGTATCTCTAAATAAAATAAAAAATAAAAACTGAAATGTCATATATACTATATAGGTTCCAAATTTTAGCTCGCACGTGCCAAACCTTCTGGATGGCCTTTCTCTTTTAGTCTACAATTCATTGTCCAGATTAAGGTAAAGTTTTAAACCGAATAAATTAAATACGATATTCTCAATTTTATATAAACATATATTTGAAGGATTCGATCAACTATATTACTCTACCTGTTATCATTATAAAATATTGGTTTAATAATTATTGTATTATGAATAAACTTATTGATGTGAAGCCTAAAAGATCAATTTCAAATTCATACTTTCATAAGAATGAGTTTTTGAATGACAAATATTCAATCGTCCAATTATATTTTTCAGCATAAAATATATGATTTCTGATATAGGATAGAGTTCCAGACTCTCGCGATCTGACTTCATGAATAAATATGACTTCTCAAGTTATACTGGACTTGATGAACAAGGGAAGAGACGTCTAACTCAATTAGTGAATCATGCCTTATAGAACGAGCTGGACTTGCATAGTGAATGCGTGCCTTATACAACCCCTCGGACCTGGCAAACCAGGATCTTCTTCCGCGATCTCATTTATGGAATAGATCTTGCAAATTAACAATTTTTCCCTTTTTAGGGAACGTGGAAAATCAATCAAAAAAACTCTCATGCATGCACGTCATAATCACCCCCAATTAAGGATTCTCATAACCAACGTGATCACAACACTCAGGCATAAATACCCGACATGTATGATCAATTAAAATCTAATACACAAGTACTCTACTTTTTCTTCATGCATTTTTTTATTAAGTTTCGAGAACACTTTGCTGACTTAAGTTTCGGAGGAGACTCCAACGACACCCCATATACGTGGTATTTGTTTTGCAGAACCTGAAAGCATAAAGTATCTAACATTTTGAAGCGAAGCATACCAAATTCGAAAATTTGGTACCATACTTGCATCAATTTGGTTCTGCTTCATAAAATAGAATTCAAATCAATCACGGGTGCTCACTAAAAACGAAGGGCATTCATCATCAAAAGTACTGCAACAATTCCAAATTGAAACATTTATTTTCGTTAGTGGAATAATGATTGGTAAAATTACCAGTGATGATCGATCACATATCACATTTCCCCACAGCATAGTGGATAAGTGATATTTTATTTATTTAATTCCACTCAAATCCAACATGATAAAGACGAAGTTAGAACAAATTATTTGGTACATATTATATTATGTGAATTTGTAATACATTAGAAAAAATTATCTAATACATAAATTTAAGGTGAAATTAATTTCATCATCTCATTCTTATCATATGGTTGTATGCAAAAATTAATTTAAACAAATTTTAACTAATTATTGCACAACAACGTCTTCCCATAAAAGATATACATCAAATAATCTCGTTGTTGCAAAGGCCCAAAAATTGTCGCTAGCTAGCATGCACCTTGTCACGTCCCAATGATGTTAATTACCTTTTGTTTGATTTTAGAAAATATAAATTTCAAACATAATTCTAAATTTAATTGGAAAAATAAACAAATTCCGACTAATGTAGTATTATTTACCCCTAGTTAAGGTTTCTAGAAACACGTTCTCTCTTTCACTCTCCAAGGGCCAAATATTTGAAGCTAAGCCATTAGTTGTCACCAGTCTTTATTAACTGTCACTCTCCATTTATATATATATATAGGGCTGTCAATGGGGCGGATTTCAATCCGAATCCGTCCGAATTCGATCCGATTTATTAGGATAATTGTCCGATTAGAGATTCGATGGACCTGATCCGATTATAAAGATCCGAAATCCGAAACTCATGGAGCGAATATGGATTTAGGTCGATCCGATCCGTTGAAGATCCGTATCCGACAACAAATAAAAAGAAAGATATATATACAAAATGATTTATAAAAATAAGTATAATTAATAATATTTCAACGTCAATTTAAGAAGATAGTAATTTATAATTCGTTTATAAATTTATTTAAACCAATATATTCATTCTACAAATATGAATATAGTAAAGAAACTTTGAAAATGTGAGCTAAAATTAAATAAAATTGAAAAGATAATAAACTTATTTTAGGAAAAAAATATTAATTTAACTTTTTAAACACAATTTATTGGATCCGAAAAATATCCGATATCCGACCAAATCCGACCAAGATCCGTTGGATTCAAAAAATCTAAATCCGAGCACAATCCGAGCAAGATCCGAATCCGACAGGATTCGATCCAATATAAATGGAGCCGGATCTGGACGAGCCTGATTCGACCAAAATCCGACCCATTGACAGCCCTATATATATATATATATATATATATATATATATATATATATATATATATATATATATATATATATATATATATATAATATTTTTTTTGCTGCATTTGAACCAAATTATATATTCGAATTTTAATGAGATAAGGTTGCCCGAAAGTGCTAATTTACACTGTGAAAGAAAGGGATAGGCTTCTGGGAACTTCTCAATAAAATAGTTCAATTTGGTTTTTGACTTAAGATTAAGCCATGCATATTTATACAACCAAGTGGACTGATCGATAATGACTGATTATGTCAGTAGACATACTGATCAATTTTGAATAATTACCTTTAATTAATTTAATCATTCACTGTCTAATGGTACAGTACTAGCTAATTGATTTCCTTTTCGAGTAAACATGCATCCATCCTTTGGTTTGACAAGGATTTGAAAGTTATGTTCTACCTCTAACCCGATCCGATTGATTTGTTTTGACCAATTTAATTAGTGGGATAACGTATAAAAATACTCCCATAGCTAGAGTGAGCTGAAAATTATATTTCACCTCACAATTTGTAAGTCTGACGGTATCATTTCGTCTCAATTGCCAAAATTAATATCACGTGCGGACAATATGTTCCATAATTTGGGGATTTTGCTGAATTCTAAAAGTAATAAAATTAGAATTTGAGCATTCTGTCCAATTTTTAAAACTGATAATTACTACATACTTTCTCCCCAAAATTAGAATGGAGAATTTCAATATCGATTACTGCATCTATACCACCAAAAACTAGAAATTTTAAAACTAACTGCATATTTAACACCCCCTATTAGGTAAAAGTTGTGTAATTTTTCATAAAGGTCCAACTATAATATAATTGAACTAATATAAAATTGTCCATATATAAACATTCAACTACCTTTTTGTTAAATAATATTGTATCTTAACTTTTATAGTTAAACCCATTTAAAATTTAAAATTAATTCATGATTGTTTTTCATGTAAGGCCCGACCCGACCCCACCTGACCTGACCCGGCCTTTTGTGATGTCATAGAGCATTGTCGGATTAGAGGCCGGCTTGTGAGGATGAGAGTATTATGCATTGACGAATGTTACGACTAACTTACATGTAACCATAAATTTAGATCCAATAAATTAAACATTTACTGCAAATTAAACTACTCTAAAATTAATTAATATGCCTCACACCACACATATATCTTCAATTAATTCTAAACAATTAAGTACATAAATCTTCAGTCATAAAAACGAATTTTAGTGTCATCCTATTAAGTACTTAATCGTTTGTAATAATGTAATGTAATCTGAAATTAAATAAAAGACCATCAAACATTTCATATTAATTGACACATTCTTACTTTTTGCACAGATTAAGAAATCTCATAATTATATACTTTTTAATGGTAAAATATCTCAAATACCCTTTATAATGATGACTACTTTTAAATTTTTTATTAATGAGTGGTGACCAATTTCCCAACTACAATGAGAAAAAGGAATAAAATTGGAAAAAATACTTTGAAAAGCCAAACATTCCAATTAATTTGAAATAATTTTTTTTGGCAAATGTGCAAATTAATATTAAACGTTAAGAGTATATAAGAGAACAATAACTTAAAGTTTAATTCATTTAAGTGGACAGTGGCCCATTTACTTTGTCTTGCCCAATCTCTGGGCCGTTTAGCCCAATGATTTGCTCAGCCTTATCTTATTTATTCTGCAGCAGCGGACACTCTCTCTCTCTCATGTTTATTTATAACTTTCTCATTTTCCAATTATTTTTATCTATTAATACAGTTGATCTGACTAAATTTATAAAAATTATAACAAAAGTTTAATTGATATATTTTATTAAGAAATTAATAATATCATATGACACCACATATATTTATATTTAAAAAGTTTAATACTTCACAAATGTAAATATTTAATAGGATAAGTCACTTAAAAAATTAAAAAATTTAATCGAATACTAAAATAAATGAAACGGACGGAGTAATATATATTCATTGAATCATTGGTACTGTTCTGTAGACAACGGAAAGTTTGGAACATGAATTGAACATGTTGGGTATTCCTACATCCTGTCAATTTGGTACTGTTATTTCTATATACAAGATACTTTGACAGGTGCTCTAATAGAAAAATTTGTGTGGGCTATATTCATGTGAATAAATGTGATACACATACACTGAAGGTGGTGAATCTTTTTTTAGCATTTTGAGTATGATTGTTAGATAGATAACGTATTATTAATGAGATAACCATAATGAATACATTATTAGAAAAAGTGACTAATAACATGATAGGTAAATATTATTATATTTTTATTGAATACGTATAGACAATTCATGTAATCTACAATATTAATTAAAATAAAAATATTTATTATTAATCCTATTAATTTAATTAACGATTTTGTTTGTTGTTGATGAGATTGGAAGGAAAATTCTTGTCCAAGCCTGGCTTGGCCAAACCCATCCAATCACCAAGCAAGTGTATTGCACTTGCTTTGTGATTGGTCACTCTCCTGGAAGTTATATCCAATCCCAAAGCAAGTGTATTACACTTGCCATGTAGTTGCTTTGGGTTCGGCCAAACCCGGTCTGGGTAAGAATTTCCCGAGATTGGAATCTGATGACAAACTGAAATCCAAAAAATCAAGATAATTTATTAAAGTATTCATCTTTTCAAAGAAGAATTTTGAAGTCCAAATTGAAGGAAACTAATCCTTTTTTTTTTTTTTTTTTTAATAATTACTCCTAGAGAGAGTCTATTATTCATCGAAAAAAGATTAAAAGTTTTATCTCCTTGTACGACTCTTTCTGTGCCGTAGAAATGAAATAGTAATACACGATTAATCAAGCATAGTCCTTTTATTTCCCCTGCACTCAATCTCATTTCTTGAGTTGGTTTAAGCAGGAGGAAAAAATGGTGTTTGGTGCATCATCTGCAGACTTATCTCTATCTAATGGAAAGCTCAGTGTTTCAAACACCTCCATTCTCACTGATATTCACACCAGCATTTTTCTAACTCCAGCCAAAAGCAACCACGGCGGCACTTTCATTGGCGTCAATTCTAATCACCACGGCAGCCGTGTCGTCTTCCCAGTTGGAAAACTCAAGTACCAAATATTCCCTTTTCAATTTTAGTTTGTGACATATGTTCACTCACATAATGGGTTGTTTGTTGTGGGTTACTTGTGATTGAACTGTAATTTTTTGCAGGGGATTAAGATTTTTATGCCTTTATCGATTCAAGTTATGGTGGATGACTCAGTGTATGGGTACACGTGGGCGAGAAATACCCTTCGAGACACAGTTTTTGTTAGTGGAGCTACCCAACAGTACTACCTCTCAGTTTTTTGAAGAAGAAGAAGAAGAACAGTCAAAATCAGCGTGTTATGTTGTTTTCTTACCAATTATTGAAGGGGATTTCAGGGCTGTGCTTCAGGGAAATACAGATGATGAGCTGGAAATTTGTTTGGAAAGTGGTACTTTTATGTCTTAAAAATAATGATTCTTGATAATTTATAGGTGTTTTATAAATTTGCATGTATGCTAGTAATTGCCTATCTACAGGTGATCCTTCTGTGCAAGAATTTGAAGGGAGGCATTTGGTTTATGTTGCCGCCGGGACTGACCCTTATAGCCTAATCGAAAACTCTGTCAAGTATGCTCATTAGCATTCGTTAGTCGATTAGTACTTACATTTTATGTAGTGTTCAAATATGAACTTATAACTTTGTCTATTAGGGTATGGGTATATTACTCTCTAACAGTCTGATGGAATAATCGAGATTTGAACAGGTATCTGGAAAGCCATTCGCAGACATTCTCCCATCGTGATAATAAAGAGGTACCTTTATTATTTGTGTTGTATTGGCCATTTTATGATAACGTCTTGAGTTTTATTCCATTGATGACCTTACATGTTCTATATCATAGTTTAGATGCCTGATATGTTGAACTGGTTTGGATGGTGCACGTGGGATGCTTTTTATACTGATGTTACAGCCGAGGGGGTTAAAGAAGGAATAAAGAGGTACCCTATCCATTGGCCTGTTTAAATTGCATAAATAAAGGGTATTTAGCATCATAAGCATCATAACGTTTTAGTTAGTAATATTTAATGTAGCTTGGAGAAAGGCGGAATTTCACCGAAGTTTATCATCATTGACGATGGATGGCAAACAGTTTGTATGGATTCTACGAGCACCGAAGCAAAATTGGATGACACTGCCAAGTGAGCAACTAAACCAAAACATTTTCAAAGATGTGTTAATTACAGTTCTGCATTGAGTGATTTGGCTATTATGTTTTCGACTTCCAGTATTGCAGATCGATTGACTCATATTAAGGAGAATCACAAGTTCCAAAGGGATGATCCAGAAGTCAAATTTTGTCAAATTGTTACTGAGATCAAAGACCAATTTGCTCTAAAGTAACTAAGCATTACATTTTAAATTCCAGATTTATGCTTCTTGCAAGACTCGTGTTAATTATATTTTCTCCCAATTTGGCAGGTATGTTTATATCTGGCATGCTATAGTGGGCTACTGGGGTGGTCTTGAACCTGAAGTTCCCGAAATGGAAAAATACGAACCAAAGATAGTAAATGCCATTCCATCCCCCGGGGTCGAGTCCAATGGAATTTGTTTTGTTCTGAAGAGCATAATGAAAAATCGGGTCGGCCTTGTGAACCCTGAGAAAGTATATACTCTGTACAATGATATGCACTCTTACCTTGCTTCTGTTGGGATTGATGGGGTTAAAGTAGATAATCAAAGCATACTCGAAACACTTGGGAATGGTTTCGGTGGAAGAGTGAAACTTGCGCGAAAATACCACGAAGCTTTAGAGGCATCTATCTCCAAGAACTTCAAAAATAATGGTATTATATCTTGTATGAGTCATAGCACGGATGTTTTGTACAGGTAAAGAATATATATCTAGTGCATTGTTAATTTTGTTATTTTGGTAAACTCTCAAAGTTCTTGTATTGGTGCAGTGCAAAGAAAGCTGCTGTGATAAGAGCATCAGATGATTTCTTTCCAAGAGATCCAGCATCTCACACAGTTCACGTCGCATCTGTTGCTTACAACACCATTTTCCTTGGAGAATTTATGCAGCCCGATTGGGATATGTTTCATGTGAGCATACTATCTTCTCAAAACAATTTTCTATATGTTCTTGCATTTTTTGCTCAACTTTTTACATTTCCCCGTTCGCAGTTAACATGGGTATTGATTAGTACTTTTTAACATTCAGAACTGGATACTTATCACTTTTAGTCCTGCACCGGAAAAAACTAGTAATTTCGTCCTAAGCTCCTAACTTTCATATTTCGTCATTTCTCCCATTTCCATCCAAATTTTGCACTTTTGCTCAGTAGGACAGTCCACTTTTTCGGAATTATTGCCCCTAGTTCGATGAGAAGGGGAGGCAGGAATCTGCAAAAAAATCTAGAAGGTTGGGACCATAAGCGCTATATTTCAAAGCGCGAGACTAGAAGTGCTGAGTGTCCAATTTTGTTAGACTAAAATGCATTTTCGCCATTTTCTTTTTTACTCGATAAAAACAATCCAGTCTAAGATATTTCAATTTTTGTTAGAGCTTGCATCCCATGGCTGAGTACCACGGGGCTGCTCGTGCTGTTGGAGGCTGTTCGATCTACGTGAGGTGCCACTTACATTCGATTTTATTGTTTACCATTTTCACCTCCATATCATTGCTTACATGCTAAAATGCAGTGACAAGCCTGGGAACCATGATTTTGACGTCTTAAGGAAGCTCGTTCTTCCCGATGGCTCCACATTACGGGCCAAACTCCCCGGTCGACCAACACGAGATTGCTTGTTTTCTGATCCTACAAGAGATGGAAAAAGGTACGACCACAAAGACTAATTAATTCTTGAAATTTCGTTTACGTCTAATTTCCTTCGATTTATGGCAGTCTTCTGAAAATTTGGAATATGAATGAATTCACCGGAGTTGTTGGGGTATTCAATTGCCAAGGAGCTTCATGGTGTCGTATTAGTACAAAGTATCTGATACATAACGAACAACCTGAAACAATCTCTGGCATTATCCAAGCCACAGATGTTCACTATCTTCCAAGCATAACTGAAAATGGATGGAATGGAGATTCCATCATGTATTCACACAGAGACGGTATAATTTAAATATATTTCACATGAATCAAACTTTCTTGATATGAAAACGGATGATAATGTTCTTCCGATTTGATTGGCTTGAATTTTTATTTTGGAAATGCCCATTACAGGAGAACTAGTTTATGTTCGGGGGAACATGTCTCATCAGATCGAACTAAAAGCTCGAGAATATGAAGTGTTTACAGTGGTTCCTGTGAAGAAACTGTCTAATGGGGCTGCATTTGCTCCATTAGGTCTCATCAGTATGTTCAATTCTGGGGGAGCTGTAAAGGAATTGAAGTATGAGTCGGACGAAATTGGAAAGGTTGAAATGGGAGTTCGTGGATGTGGCATTTTCGGAGCTTACTCGTCTGTTAGACCAAAAAGGATAGTAATTGACATGAAGGAAGAGGAGTTTGATTATGAGGAGAATACTGGATTCATTACTCTTAATCTGAAAGTTCCAGAAAGGGAGTTATACCAATGGAACTTGAAAATTGAAATTTAATTGATTATAAATTAAAAGTACAAAAACTTGCAAGAGGGAGCAGGTTACCATTTTGGTTTCTTGTTATTTATCTTTGTTGTTGATGAATAAAGAGATGTTAATGAAGCATTTTTACTTCCAATATTACATGGATATGTTGTATTGTATGTAATTAAAATGTATGATGGCATACATGCATGTATAATGTATAAATAAAATGTATTAAGAGTAGCTTAAAGATTTCCATTGTGGTTTTTTTGCCATAACTTTGGCTTGTAATGGATGCAATGCTATAGTGAAAAATATGGGAAAATTGCTTTTTTGGTACCATAGGATAGGCTAACTTGCACGTTTGATACCATTGGATACAAAAATGCACATTTGGTACCATAGGATAGGTTTTCATTGCAATTTTGGTACCAAACCCAATTTGTCTACAATTTTAATGGCAATTTACCCCATATGAAATGCATAATGTTCAATTTATCCCTTTATAATTTGGGAAAAAATCAATTTACCCCCTTCAGTCGGAGAGTGTAACTCACTTGTCGAAATTGAGAGTAGACATGCAAACTATTTAATAACATAGGGGGATAAATTATCACATTTATCATAACACAGGGGGTAAAATGCCATATTATCATAACAAAATTGGATAAAGTGCCGCCTATAAAAATATCAGGGAGACGATGTGAAACTTTAACAAAAATTTCAAGGGGTAAAATGCTCTTTTTTAAGCCATGATGGGGTAAATTGAACATTATGCATTTCATAGGGGTTAAATTATCATTAACTTTGGGAAAAAATTGGGTTTGGTACCAAAATTGTAATGAAAATCTATCTTATAGTATCAAATTTGCATTTTCGTATCCAATGGTACCAAAATTGCAAGTTGGTATATCCTATGATACCAAAAAAGCAATTTTCGGTGAAAAATATCATCATAGTTGATCAATAATTATTTTAGCGATTGAGATTTGAAACATTGATATTGTCTTACATTGTGGCCAACCAATATAAATAAATATATATATATATATATATATATATATATATATATATATATATATATATTCCAATAATTTATCTTTTCCGAAACTCGATAATCTTATCTTATCTTACTTACTATTATTTCAAGGGGGTGTTTTGATCAAAGAGTTCAATTTTGACTGAAATTCTTTTTTTTCCTTTTTTTGAGTTTCTTTATTTATAAAAAATATTCAGTTTATGTAAAATAACTTCATCATATTCTTTCATACGTTCTTTTAATTTTCAGAAAAATTTATAATTGTACTCCATTTTTTCTCTCTTTCTAGAAATCATATCTCCCACTACATCTATATTTCAACTTTTGTAACTTCTAAACTACCTATCCTAAAAAAAAAAAAAAAAAAACAAAAAAACACCTTCTAAACTACCTCTCCTCTGCATGAAGATCAACCCCAACTCCTGGAGGTGCTGAAACGGTTGAACAAATTACTGTACCAAAGGCTGCTACTAGCTTCAAGAGCATATCTAGGGAGACACTCGAATGCCTATAAATAATAATATATTTTACTATAATAATCTTATAAATAAAAGACCCACTCTTCTTACATTGTCAAAGAAAATATATTATTAACTTAAAAAATTGATTAGTTTAAAAAAAAAAAAAACCATCACAACCCACATCCTTCTCCCATGACAAGAAATATATCAATATATAATTCATGATGCCCTGACCTTGATTCTTCTTGCCTCACCATTCTTGCTAGCTAGGGTAATTATTTGATATATTTATTATCTTCACATCATTAATTTTCAGTTTTATAATGATTTGTACTCAAAGAATTATTGGTTCATTAACCCGCCATATTGGTGAAAATGATAGATAGGATATGTGTGTAGAGATCAGGTAAAAAACCCACTTCCTTTTATTATTACTCTAAAGTAATTAGAAGGTGAAATGTTGGATCAAATGCTGATGCTGTAAAATGAAAATTATAAATTTATTTTTAAATCTTGAAGTGATTGATTATATATATCTAAAAAAGTAAAAATAACCCCATTGGTTTAATTCAAACTTTTTTGTTTTACGAACGAATTTTTGTTTGATCTTAAATTGAATCATTAATCTAAAGATGGAAAGTATATATTTTTATGTAGTACGCATATTTTAATTGTTGTTAATATCATTTTGAATATGATGATATTTCTTTATCTTTTTTCTATTTAGCATGGAACAAGAAGCTTGGCTCAGGTATAGTACATTTGCTTGATTCATCAATATAGAAGGGTCATTTGTAAATATTGTTTGGGTGTATAGGCGGATGACATTGTTTGTCACTCCATAAGATATAATTGATAGATGTTTAGAAAATAGACTTTTTAATAATTACAAAACATAGACCGTGAGTAGAAGGTCACAAATTGAGAAAAGAATAACTCAAAATATTTTACAAACATAATTAATCTTTTACCTTAAAAGAAAAAATGGAATCTCTCAAAGAACCGTCAAGTAGTAAGTACATTATCTTTGCTTTTAATTAATGTTTATGTACAAAACAAAGAGATAATGGTTGAAATTAACCTTTATGATCACATTCGTTAATAAGGGTTCTAGATAATTTTTTCTTATTTTATGTCAGGTTACTAATTTGTCATATAATTAATTATACAAAATTATTTAAGATAATTCCGTGCATAGCACGGGTTTAGGCTAGAGCCCGTTTGTCTCGCATTTCGGAAAAAAATTTCATCTTTCCGAAACGCGAGACAAACAAGTCAACACATTTCCAAAATATGCGGCCACAGTGTTTTGTTTTCTGAAAGAAATTTCTTGCTGCAGCCCATTTTGAACAAAAAAAGGTCTACTACTCTATTTACCTACTCTCTTTTCTCTCTCTCTCTTCTCTTTTCTCGACAGACTTTCTTCCCATTTTCTCTCTCTTTTTTATTTTTTTTTTCTTTTTCCTTTTTCCTTTCTTCTTTCTTCTTTTTTTTTTCTTTCTTCTTTTTCATTTTCGTGGAATTAGTGACATTAATTGTAAATTTGCCGTTAATTTTCATTATACTAGACAATATGAAGATAACTTAATATATTATTTTCGTACGTAGATTAATCGAGATATTGTGTAATAACTATTAGGTTAATATTTTAAGGATATTGAGTAATTTTTAGCATATGTAATATATCATTTGAATGAATTCGTCGGTGAGATAAAATGATTAAAAGAAATTTATTACAATATTTAAAAAAAAATCAACAAAATAAAAATCAATGTTTTCAAGACCGGACCGGATAGTGAACCGGTGAGCCGACTGGTCAGTGGTTTTACTGGTCGAACCGGTCGGACCGCTAGTCGGACCGGATGACGTCATAATAATGTAATAAATATATTTAATTTTAAAGTATATGTAATATGCATAAAATTTAAACATTATCCTACAACTGATTAAAAATATACAAAATCTTATAATATATTTAAATTAAATCATATAATATTTATCTAACTTATATCATAACGGTAATATGTTACTAATTTGTATGCTCATATAAATATAATATGATTATATTTTTTTATAAAAATTTAAAAGTGTAAGTTAAAAATACAACAAACTAAGAAATTCATAAATTTTAAAATATTGTTATGTATAAAAGTCTAATATTCAAAGTCAAACTTGCATAATATATCGAGTTGACTCTTTATCCTAAAAATAATATTGAAAATAAATATTTTATAGAACAAATTTTAATAATAAATTATTACTTGAGTATTAATTTTCATTCATAATGTATAAAATGTTAATTTGGCTACAGTTTCTATATTTATAAATTTTAATTTGTACTAAAAGTTCAACAAAATTGATGTAGTTCAAATGGTAAAGAATTTATGTTTCACCTCAAAGGTTGGGTGTTCAAATCCCACATTTTACAAGAATTTTTAGTTTAATTTTAACATTTAAAAAAATCAAAAAATAAAAAAAAGAAAAAAGAACAAAAAAAGAAAATTCGGAACCGGGTTGAACCGGTCCATACCGGTTCACCGGTTTTGGACCGGTTCAACCCAGTTCTGACTGGTTTTTAAGTAAGGTGGTTTTAGGGGGTAAACCGGACCGGACCAACCTCCGGTTCGCGGTTGAATCGGTCGGACCGGCCGGTCCGGTCCGGTTAATCTACTTTATTTTTTATTATTTTTTATTTTAGAAAACACAAATAACTAATTATAAAATATTATTTATCACATATATTACATATAATATATAAATCAATTAATTAATTATATATATCTAACTGATGTGACATAAAGTCTTACACTATTCTTACATCTAATTAATTAACTCAAACTTACAAAAAAAACCTACACCTACTTTTTTTTTTCCAAACAACTCTCCCAAAATCCAAACAAACAACATTACGCAAATCGAGATTATTTTCCAAACCTCTACCACTTTCTCAAACCACTCTCCGAAACGCCAAACAAACAGACCCAAAGCATCTAATGTCCAAAAGTAGTACAATTTTGTGGGAAATCAGAATTTTGAAATGTCGGCTGAGATACAATAGAATATGGGGCACAGTCTACAATATAAATTCGTGTTGGCCCATTTTTCTGATAAAACCGCAAAATTGGATCAATACCAAATCAAAATTAAATCCAGGTATCAAATCATCCAGATAGATTCAATAATAAACTTACCGTTTATTTTATTTTTAAAAAATTATTTAATTTGACATATGCAAATATTTTTTCTTCTCAAACCCAAGCAATTAAACTTAAAAAAGATTAACATTATATTTTAAATTCTTATAAATCACAAAACTCAACATCCAAAAATATCATATTTTTCAAACAAAAAACTACATAAAAGCGTTTTTAAAATAAGATAAGAAAAGAAAAAATACTGAAGATCAAAATCGTTGACCGTGATCAGTGGCGGAGCTATGTTGGGGCTGGGGGGGGGACCGCCCCCCAAGAAAAATATGGCTTTCTTTATTAAAACTATTTATCAATTCCAATTAATATAGTTCATTTAGCCTAATGGATTAGGTGACTCATTACTAGTGCTGAGGCCAAGGTTCGAAGCCTAGTTAGTGCAAAACTACTGCTTTTTTATATAATATGCGATTTATTTTAAATTATAACATATAAATATTAATATAGACATAAGAATTAACATATAAAATAGTTTTAGTATTAATTTTGGTACTTATTATAGCATTTTTTTTTACAGATTTGAATTTATATTGTAAAATGTTTATGTATCTATCAATTCCTCAATCTTTTGAGCCATTTTATGAATGAAGTC
Organism: Penstemon barbatus; assembly: GCA_003313485.2. Classification (NCBI taxonomy): domain Eukaryota; kingdom Viridiplantae; phylum Streptophyta; class Magnoliopsida; order Lamiales; family Plantaginaceae; genus Penstemon; species Penstemon barbatus. The sequence goes on from CM064883.1 coordinate 99,956,178, forward strand.
TTAAAAAAATTTCTAGTATATCTTTACACATTATTAGATAAAATTAACATAGGAATAATATCAAGTTTGCTACTATACGTTTTCGCCCCCGTCCCCCCAAACAAAGTCGTCTAGCTCCGCCACTGACCGTGATAAGGTTGAATTTGTAATGATCCAGTACGTACGGTTGATGCATGACTACGATAAGGTTGAAGGCTCAATCCATATCAATTTCAACACACGTGTACCATCCTACGGCGACACGTGCCATCTTACCGCCCCATTCATTCCTCACAATTAGTATAAAAATGAACGAACATGATGCGAGTGTCAAAAAGTAGTATAGTATTGTATTGTTTTCAATCCCTCATAATTAATCCAGTCTCTAAACTTAACACTTCTTATATTATAATAAATAAGAAATTAATAAATAATAATGGCGGAAAAGCATCAGATCGGCGATCGGATTACCGGACGGACGGTAGTACTGACATCCATCGCCGGAGTTATAATCGGCGGTCCACTTCTCGCGATTATGAGTTTCAGCTTCTTAACGACTATGACTCTACTCCTCATAACTTCGCCGCTACTCATATTATTCAGTCCCTTGCTTTTCGGTGCTGCTTTTGTCTTCGGTCTGGCGATGATAGGATTCGCCGCCGCCGGAGCCATGGCGGTGGTAGGTGTGTCGATGGTGGGGAGGACTCTCAGAGCCAGCGGTGATAAGTTAATCGGGTCGGGTGGTGAAATTGGGAAGGATTGGGGCGGCGTATAATTAATGCCCAAGAGATAATATAATCGTGGCTGAAGATTTTTAGCTAGCTAGTAGGGAGAGTTAATCTTAATTGTTTTCTTTTCTATACTCCTTAATTACTACGTTACCTACTACTATATTATATCTAAAGGCATGAGTGTGATGAATTTTATTAAAGTATTATTCTTTAGTAATTATATTTTTGGTTTTCGACCTCCAGAAGTTTTAGGTAGATAATCATGGGACATTTTTACTTAGACCTGGTCTAGGAGATTTTTCTAGACCTTATGGTTGAAAAATACTTCACATCATCATTGTGAGAGCACCACATCATCACAATTAATGATGTGGTATTTTTTCAACCACAAGGTCGGAGGTCTAAGTAAGAATTTTCAGATCATCATCATTGGTGTATTTGCAAAGAATAAGAGGTTTTCCCCCTATATTTTCTGATAAATTTGTAAGTTACACTACATTTCAATCCTTGAACATATTCCACTTCATAGTTTTCTTGAATGTAAACATTAACTTATAAGCAATTAAAAGAGGTCTGATTTTATATAAGTAACTGAATTCTATAAAATCTCTTATAATACCTGCTTTAGAAGCACTTTCTTTTACAACAACATATGATGTATTTTCCTTGTAAATTTTCCTGTACTTCAGCTTTATAAATTAAACAGAAACTCATTATTTTCTCTGTTCTTTGCATTCATTCTCCAGATGTATAAGCACCCGTCTTAGCAACTGGCTCACCAAGGTCAATCTCATGGAGCAAATGATACTAGTGTTCCCGAAACATCGGATGATAAGTTGTTTTATTTCGCATTTTACTATTGTTTTGTAGTATTTGGAGTTATTAATTACTTGGATTTGTGATTGTGTTGTAATATTATGGTTTTCGGATTTTTGAAATTTCGTATATGAATAAATTGTTTGATCAATATGTTTTGTATATTGAATAATGTTTATTAAAATATTTTTGGATGTTATATTATTGTTAATTTGTTATAAGAATCAAAGATTGAAGAATTGAAAAATGAGAATTTACCTGTGATAAAATCAATTGAAGATGATGAATTGAAGAATTCAGCTTCGACTTGAAGACTTGAGCTTTTTCCCCAAATTGATTTTGCAATTAGGTTTTCTGGCAAAGAAATGAAGACCGTTAATAAGTCGCTATTTACTTTTATTTAGTTTTTTTTTGTTAGTTCTTAGTCGTTTATATATATATATATATATATATATATATATATATATATATATATATATATATATAGGTTTCTTTTGTAAAGTTATACACAGAACAAATTCATGTACTTGTAATTTTCTTTTTCACTCTGTAAACATTCTCTCCAAGAATCAATAATACAAATTTAATTTTCCTTTCCAATTTTTGTTCATGTTCATACGCCTCCATGATTTAACATTTGTCGAATGTATAACTAATCGGTAAAAAAAAAAAAAAAAAAAAAAAGAATATTTCTTCGGAAAATTGTTACTTCGAAAATATGAAGTTACTTGAAAATTATTTTCGACATAATTCATTTTCCGTTGAAATTTCTGTACACTTTTTTCGACGACCTAATTCGTTCGAAATTTCGGTCGAAATATGTAAAAAAATCCGTCGAAATTTGCCTTTTCTAAGTAGTGTAAAAAAAAATATAAATTGACAAATCTGATCATCCGAACTTCAAGACCCATATAATCTTATTTTTTTTACTTTTAGCATGAAGTTTTAGGTTTGAATTTGTAATGGGTGAGTAACATTGTTTATTCTCCCTACGGGGTATTTTTTTATAGTTTCGTAAATCATATTAATTTTTCAGTATAACTAGGTCCCTTTTATCACATTTCACTAAAGAATTTTTCGTCAATTACACGACGCAGCCGATGTTATGTGCCCAACATATAAGGGCAGTTTTGTAAAACTTATTAAAAAAATTGAGAGATAAAAGAAAATTAAATTTTGAAATTTAAAAAATAAACATAAAAGAGAAGAAAAACTCTAAAAGCAGGGATAAATTTTTTAAAAAAAAAGGGAGGCCGATTGAAACAATAAAAATGGAATTAAAACTAGAGAAAACTGCAATTTTTTCCCTGAACTTTAACTTTTTTCCCTATTCATCTTGAACTTATATTAGTGTTGCACTTTCGACCATTTTTTCAGCCAAAAATTAAAGTTCAGGAGGGAAAATGCAACATAAAAGTTCATGTAAAGTGTAATAGGGGAAGTTCAGGAAAAAAATGCAACTTAGTTATAAGTTCAGGATGAAAAATGTAATATTTATATAAAATATTATTTTTGCCTTTTTAATTAATAAGTTCTATTATTCAAATGACAGAAACTTCACAATTCAAATTGTCATACTTTTGTTTCTTTATAAATTTTAACAACTTGAAACCTCATTTAAAGAATGATATTGCGAAACTTAGAAGAAGAACTTAAACAAAGAATTATAGTGTATACTCGATTTAATATTCATGTCCCAATTTTTAATGTCTAATAATTGTATATATTTTATAGTTGCTAATTTTGTACGAAGGTTTTTCTTTTGTATTTTATAATTTATTACAATTATAAATAATTTTAATATTGTTATATAGTTTGTACTTTTAATTATAATTGGTTGCAAAAATTGAGTTTTGTACCCTAAACCTACTTAAAAGTTGCACTTTTTTCCTTGAACTTACATCATTGTTGTACTTTTCACCCTAAACTTTTTGTGTTGCACTTTTTCCCTGAACTTACACCATCCGATTTGACAACTGGATGAAGCGGATGAGACCATATATAATTATGTAATAAATATAGTTAATTGTTGAAATATATATTATGTTCAAAGCAATTTAAAATTATGCCATGACAAATATGAAACACATACATAACTTAATCTCTAATTAATATATACTAACTATATCAAAAAAAAATTAATAGAAGTATATTCTAACTTATGTTTATCCTACTGAAAATTTAAATAATACAAACAATCATAACATATCAATATTTTTTAAAGAACAAAAATTGTATAATATTAGAGATTTATAACCTTAGAACATAAATATGATTATAAATTGATTTTTTTATTGGGTTTTGTGAACTCAAGTTCGAATCTCTGTTCCGAGAGGTTCCACTTTTTGTGTCCGACACACATTGGAAGGAAGAAAAACACAAACCTTATGTAGCTCAAGCGAATGTCAAAGTATATTCTATTCTCGAGGTCAAATGTTCAATCCTTTGTTACACAATTTTATTTAAATATTTTATAAGCTAAACAAAACTTATAAAATAATTTAAAAAAATTAAAAAGTCCAATTTTTCTGGTTGAATGATTTGGCAGTTGATATGTTTTGATCGGTTCAATGACGGTTTGGTTCCCACTGATTCTGGAGACAATTTCGGACCGAATTCATAGTTGAACTTTACGTTTTGATCCAATTTACTAATGTCCCAAAAAGATTGGAAATTAATAATAAATTCACCTTATAAGGAATTGGGTAATCCTCAACTCTTGAGCTAACTTTTGAGGTGAGGTAGACAAAGGCCACTTGATGTAGACTTATTTCAATCCTTGTGATTAAATTTAATATGGTATCAGAGCTCCAGGTTAATGCGGATCTACATGTCGCAATTTGCATGACTGAACTTTCATATGTCACGTGTTGGGCTTGTTTCATTCACACATTCAGCGTGTCCTTACATGAAGAGGGAGTGTTGAGACTAATGTTCTACAAGGACTGAAAATGAATACTAAGTTAATCATCAACTCTTGAGCTAATTTTTTAGGTGAGTTAGGCCCTAGTCATGTAAGTGGACTTTGTCCAATCAATATGGTGAAATCTAATAATTTATAAAACATTGTTGCTATATTTTTAAGACATTATTTACGGGACAGCCATGATGAATGCAATTTAACTACGCCTAATCATTGAACTTCAACAAATAGTCTCGACATAAAATATATAAGTGAAGCCATAAATATGACGATTTAGTCGGGGAATTCTAGGGTGCCGCTACGTTAGGTGCCGCTAATACCACATTATGTGGTATTACCACACAATGTGTGTCACATTAGGTGGTATAAATACCATAGAATGTGACACACATTGCGTGGTAATACCACCTAATTTGGAATAAATACTACATGATGTGGGGGTCATATTAAACATATGGGGTTAATACTATGTAATGTGATCATGTACTGTCACATGTGGAGATCATACCATACAATGTGATACACATTGTGTGGTAATACCACCTAATGTGGTATTAGCGGCACATAACGTAGCGGCACCCTAGAATTTTCCCGATTTAGTCATATTCTGCCTCATATTTATAGACCTAATCATGGAACTTCAACAAATAGTCTCGACATAAAATATATAAGTGAAGCCATAAATATATATGATGTGGAATTAGTCATATTCTACCTCATATTTATAGACTTTCATGATTTTTTTTAAATTACAGTGTTTGAAGTTTCAACCCATATAAGGTACAAATATAACATATTCAGATCAAAAGAATAACACTCTTCCTCTCAACTATTTCATATATATACATATAAAACCAACACACGGGAGGTGAATGTAGTTATCCCATAGATTGATATATAATAATCAGATAATATAAATCCTTTTGTTCGATTATGCAGTGCCGCTGACATTATTGAAGTTAAGGACCGCCACGACGTATTTGGCTTATTCTAGCCAAAAAAATATTGACGTATTTGGCTTATTGTTTCAAAATTTTAATTATATAATATCTTCTCGAGATAATGTCGCCGATATTTTAAGAAATATATTACGTACAAATCACAATTTCTTTTAATTTTTTAAGTGCCTTATAAGTAGATTTATTTTATATATATAGCTATAGCGTTTTAAATTTTTTAGATATTAATTTATACTGTGTTATATAATATTATAAAATTATTGTTGAAATAAATAAATTATAATATTATTTATTACAATTTTTTAAAATTTAGTTAAAGTTGACTGATATACTGTATCACATGAGTAAAAATCTGGACCTAGTATCTTAGAAGTTGAGTTGATGACGTGAAATAATTATTTTATGTGTGTCTATTAATAATATTTTTCAACTGATAATTTTATGTTGAGTCATTCCAAAAAAATAGAGATAATAAGTAGCGAATATTCAATTCATGGAAGAAAAAAAACCATCTTCATTCAAATAAGGTAGCGAAACTCTAGTTTCTAAAAACAACATTATTATGTTACTTAGTTAATATTGTTCAAATAACTTTAGAAAGGAAATTAATTAATCATATTAATCCTTTTTCCTATTATGTAGTGCCACTGACATTAACGAAGTTGTGGACCGTTTTGTCACAAGTTTTTAGTTTATCAAACTTTAAAACACTTATCTTTTCGAGATAATGTTGCCCACCTTTTAAGAAATATATATATTACGTATAAAGCACAATTTCTTATTTCAATCTAGATTATATTAGGTGAAAAAAGTAAAATTGGTGCTAATTAATAGTCCCTCACATTTTCCCCCATACATATCTGGTCTGGTAAATTTACTTATATCTACTTGATTGTCAGCGATTTTAGTCCAAATTTAGCCCAACTGGAAAAATTCGCTTGAATTTTGTTACCTATAGGGTTTGCATTATGTACTACAAAATTATCTCATTATTTTATTATACACCCGAAAATTAAAAATTAGTACAATACAAATTAAATATTTGAAGTTTAATTTAATTTCATTAAATGATAAAACACAAATATGAAAAGAAAATATATTTCTATAAGTGAAGGAATCTTTTACTAATATTAAATTAACAATAATTTGATAAATATTCCTTCAAAATTATCCTAATAAATGTGCGCATTGCCATCAATTTCATTCAACACAAATTGAACTAATAAATATTAGATCATTTTAAAATATTTATATTGATTAAATATCTTTAACTAATAAAATATATTTTATTTTCATATTTAATGGCGTCTTTGTCTTTTATAATCCTAAAGAAATGCGAGTCTTAGATATTTAATAGGTGGACAATGTTTTAAAATATTTATTTTGATTAAATATCTTTAACTAATAAAATATATTTTATTTTCATATTTAATAATGGCGTCTTTGTCTTTTATAATCCTAAAGAAATGCGAATCTTAGATATTTAATAGGTGGACAATGTGCTAATTTTTAGTTAATGGATAATGTTATTTGTACTAAGAAATCATCACATTATTTTATTATACACCCAAAAATAAAAAATTAGTACAAGACACAATCATTAAATATTTGAAGTTAATTTAATTTAATTTCATTAAATGATAAAATACAGAAATATGAAAAGAAAATACATTTTTATAAGTGAAGGAATTCTTTTACTAATATTAAATTAACAATAATTTGATAAATATTGGTTCAAAATTATCCTAATAAATGCATTGACATCAATTTCATTCAACACTAATTGAACTAATAAATGTTATATCAGTCTAAAAATGTTTATATTGATTAAATATCTTTAACTAATAAAATAATTCTAAAGAAATGCGAATCTTCGATATTTAATAGGTGGATAATGTGCTAATTTTTAGTTAATGGATTTTAAAAGGCAAAAGTGTGATACTTTTGATATATATATAACAACGGTTATAAACTTGGGTCCAGTTGTTTCAGTTAGGCTCAATTTGGACTAAAATCAGGTAAATTATGGAAAGATTTTATGAGGTAAAATATACATGGTAAAAATATCAGCGGGCGTTAATCTGGCACCGATTTTGTTTTTTATCCCAAGTTATGAATACCTTTAGCTATAGACAGGCGTAATTGACTAATATATTCTCTTGGTCTCCTTTTTTCACTCTCTTGCTATAGTCAACTTGACCAAATTCTACGAAGTTATAATAAGTAATCTAATTTATTTATTTCAAAAATAATGTACGTAATGATATTCTATAACATCTAAAAACTTAATTTTAATTTTGTATTATAGTCAATGGAGTAAAAAAAATTGGGTCAAATATGGAGTATATGACGGGTTTATTTGCACGTCTTTAATAGATCATACACAAAATCTTATAAATATATTTAGATAACACACTAATTTTCTATATAGTCTATGAAAGACTCTGTGTATACAAGAATTTTCCTGTCATACGATACGAGGCACAAACTTCAAAATTTGTACATAGAACAATAATTGATTGGATATCAGTGGCCACAATTGTATTGGTAGTTTTTATTTTTTATTTTTCGGTGATTCTAAATTCTATATATACATACATACGACAACTTCGTGCATATGGTGCTAATTGCTAATAAATTTCTTACAGAGAAGAAAAAGGAGAGTGTACGTTATTATACATAAATATATAATTGTTAAACATGGGTATTGAAGGAGGAGAAGGAGAAGAGTTTCCACCAATTACAACTGCTTTCCACACTTCCATTGATTCAGAGGACGAGCCCCTGAGAACTGGTAACTAAATCTCCTATTTTTTTTTTTATCATGTTTTATTATTTTTTTCTTGTTATTTTACTAACAGAGATTTAAGATGTTCAACACAATTATCTAAGTCCAATTCAAATAAGTAAATCTAATTAATCGCTATTTTTGTTTAACAAAATACAAAAACTTTGCATAAAGAATAGTATTTGTTAATTTGCCTTGTATGATACACTGAAACATTGAAATCAATATAACTTATTCGTTTTTTTATTTAAACTTAATTTATCAAAAACTTGGTAAAACTTCATTTATTATACATATTAAATAAATTTGAATAAAAATTGTATTTCTTATGAAAATATCAAATTACTGGAATAAAATGTTGCAGGCACAGTATGGACAGCAATTGCTCACATAATAACGGGAGTTATTGGGGCGGGTGTATTGTCCCTGGCTTGGAGCACGGCCCAATTGGGTTGGGTTGCAGGCCCATTATCCATTGTTTTATTCGCATCCATTACACAAGTTTCCACAGTCCTTGTCGCCGACTGCTACAGGTCACCGGATCCCGAACATGGCCCTATCCGAAATCGATCCTTCATTCAAGCTGTTAAGCATTACTTGGGTAACTACTTTATCTATTCCCTACCCCAAGTAATTTTCATAAAATTTGCTTAGAAAATTAGGGCTTTAATTGTGAAGAAATGTGATTTGTTTGTCATAAAATTGATTAATCAATGTTGCGAAAAACCAATTGCATCTGTTTCAGGAGAAAGCAAACAAAAAATATGTGGAGTATTTGTGATGGAGAGCTTCTATGGATGTGGTATTGCATATACTATTGTAGCAGCTTCCAGTGTCAAGTAATTGCCTTTTTGCTAATATGATTAAAATAGCAATCATCAAGTAGTTTTATCCGAATTAATTTTTTAATTTAATATACTCTACCTCTGTCGAAAAATATGGTAAAATGAGATGAGAAGTTTTCGAACCAACCAGAAAGCCATTTTTGAGTTTTTTTTTTTTTGTTGGAAAAATCATTGAAATATTGATCTGAAATTATTATGCAGAGCGATTTCGCGGTCAGACTGTTACCATGATAAAGGTCAAAAGGCTGACTGTGGTGACCATGGGGAGAACACATTTATGCTCCTATTTGGTTTGATTCAAATTGTAATGTCTCAAATACCCAACTTTCACAATATGGCATGGCTTTCTGTTATCGCTGCAATTATGTCTTTCTCCTATGCTTTCATTGGGCTTGGACTTGGCTTTGCAAGAGTAGTTGGTATGTTTTTAAATCATAATATTGGTTTATTTTACTCTATTATCTTGGTTTAATCGGAATTCTGTGGATCATGATTGATTTATGTTTTTGTAGAGCACAGGGAGATTATGGGAAGTATTGGAGGCATTCCAGCAGAAACTGCCATTAAAAAAGTATGGTTGGTTTTTCAGGCACTAGGAGACATTGCTTTTGCATATCCATATACAGTAATCATCCTGGAAATCCAGGTATAATTTGTATTTAATTACATCCAAAAGCATAAACAAAATAACCATTATTGTAAAAGTTAACAAATTTAGTCAATGTGGGATTGAAGGATACTTTGAAGACACCTCCGGCCGCAAACCGTACAATGAAGAAAGTCACATTGGCTTCAGTATTGATCACCACTTTCTTCTACCTCTGCTGTGGATGCTTTGGCTATGCAGCATTTGGAAAAAACACTCCGGGAAACCTCTTGACAGGTTTCGGATTTTACGAGCCATATTGGCTTGTAGATTTTGCTAATGCTTGCATTATTCTACACTTAGTTGGCGGTTACCAGGTGCGATCCCGTTCTTATATATTGATCAATCTCAATTTTAAGTTGTTTGGATTAATCATAGGACAATTATGTCGTATTAGGTTTACAGTCAGCCGGTATTTGCATTCGTTGAAAAATGGTTTGCTGACAAGTATCCTCAAAGTGGATTCATCAACAAATTCTACACTTGTAAACTTCCATTGATACCAGTTTTTAGGCTGAATATGATGAAGTTGTGTTTTCGAACTTTGTATGTTATGTCGACGACTGGTATTGCAATGGCTTTCCCTTATTTCAACCAAGTTCTTGGAGTATTGGGGGCACTGAACTTTTGGCCACTTGCTGTCTACTTTCCTGTGCAAATGTATTTTGTGCAATCTAAAACTGGAGCATGGACAAGAAAGTGGGTTGTTCTTCAAGTTTTTTGTGTGTTCTGTTTGGGTCTGTCTATAGTTGGATTAATTGGGTCTGTTGTAGGATTATGGAACGCAAAATTTAGCTAAATTGATTATAGGATCCATGTCCCACATCAGATTTTTAATATGGTGGATTATGGAGAAACAAGTATTTAGCAGTACTGCACTGTTATTATTCAGTATTTTGCTTGCCCTTTGAAAAAAAATAGTTGTGACACAAGACATAAACATTGATCTCTTTTTTTAATGAGATCTCAAAAATACAAGTTATGTCATTGTACTTAAACGGTATTTTTGCTAAATAATAAACACTGTGCTTTTCTTTTTGGCAATTATTGTGTAATACTAATGCTGCTGGAAGTTTAATTAAACAAAATACGAAAATGACATAAATCTTATATTGCCAATGATGCTGTAGGGGCAACCAAAGTGAGTATTTGCTTCAAATGATATGTCTGAAAGTTGTATTTACAAAAGTAATATAATTATTTTTCATTTATTTTTATTCTATAATATTTTGATCATTATTTACAAATTAAGTCGTTTAACATAATTAGTCACCATTTTCAAAATTAAGAAAGAAAGAAAACCCTTCCTCTCCTTTGTATTGATTATCTTTCTTCAGATTCATTCAATTTCTCCATCTACTATTTTTCTTCTTCTTTTAGACAAAATTTTTCACATTTACTATTCTTCTTCAGCATAAACAAAAAATTCTTCTTTAACATACTTAAAAATGAGTAAGATTCGAAGTAAGAGAAGTAATGATAGGGTGATTATTCGAGCTAGTCAGGAACCAGAATTCTCACGAGGTGGTGGTGGTGGTGAAGAACATGAACAAGTAAAAACGTTCAACACTAGGGTTTTGGCCCAATTTCCTTCAAGCCTCAAACACAGTTTTATGTTTTGTTATTTTTCTACCTTCAAAAATGGCCCAAGCTCCGTTTTGTGTTGTTTTTCTTTCTAAAAAAACTGCACTCGGGGCTTGGAGAAGATTAAGCCCCAAACGCCGTTTTGTGTTGTTGTGTTAGTTCCTAACAAATCGGCACTTGGGGCTTGGAGAAGATCAAGCCCCAAGTGCCGTTTTTGCAGGAACAAAAACAACAACACAAAAAAGGAGCTTGGGGCTTGATCTTCTCCAAGCCCCAAGTGCCGAACATTACAAGTGCAAAACTCTAGTGTTTGATCTTTTAGTAGGTGATTTTTTATGTTTGGAATGTAGTTATTGAATTCAATTCGTTGACTTGTTTTGTAGGATGGTCCGTATCGAATTCTATACATGGACCAATTGCCGAGTTGCCTCCTCTTCATTTCGGGAAAAATGGGATGTTTACTATCCAAAGTAGCTTGAAGGAGCTATTTACATGCAAAAACTACTTATCGCCACAAAACCTTCAGCAAGCAAAAAACTATTCTTAGATTGAAAATTTTCTAGATCTTGCAAATAAATGCAAATTCAAAGGGGTCATGTTTCACCAATTGTTCGTTAGAATTTGTGAGCATCATGTTGAAGTTCATGATGTTGAAGATTTGGAAGACTTGGAATGCCCGAAAGTCCCAGAAGGGCTTGGAGCAATAAACTCCTATGGTGAAAGACCGACAAGGCCGAATTAGAAAACTTCCTGCTTCACTATTATCTCTTTATCCCGCTTCATATTCTAGGAGACGTTGGCGGCATAAAAGGGTGTAAATTTTACTAATTATGAAGATTTGAAGAATTATAAATGTAAATTATGAATGTGAATGTCTTTTAAATATTTTAATGATAATGTTGCGGGGCTTGGAGCTTGAAATGGTGGAAGCCCCAAGTGTCGACGCCGCCAACGACTCTTGGAACTTGTAACATTCCAAGCTCCAAGGGTCTTGGGTTGCGGCGCTTGGAGCTTGAAAATTTTCAATTTTTTTATTTTATTTTGGTCCATTATTGATTTTGATAAATCATTTGATTTGATAGTTCATCCGATACTTGAACTAGCTCATATCTTTATAGAACATAGTAAAATGTTTAAAATTATTGATTCTTATAAATCATTCGATTCGATTGTTCATCCGATACTTGAATTAACTCAGAATTACATAAAACTTACTAAAATATTTAAAATTGTTTATTTTGATCACATTCAATTCGATTGTCCATCCGATATTACTTGATCTAACTCAAAACTATAAAACATAGTAAAATATTTAAAATTATTGATTTTGGTAAATCATTCGATTCGATAGTTCATCCGATACTTGAACTAGCTCATATCTTTATAGAACATAGTAAAATATTTAAAATTATTAATTATAATAAATGATTCGATTCGATTGCTCATCCGATACTTGAACTAACTCAGAACTACATAGAACTTACTAAAATATTTAAAATTGTTGATTTTGATCACATTCAATTCGATTGTGTTGGGATTCGGTAAGAAAAACAGCCCTAGGCACAGCGGAATATAAAAATTTTCTAGGGCCTCTTAAAGAATCTTGCCAGGATATTCTCTAGTTGTATATATATGAATATAAATAAATGACAGTATAAGTTTTCTCGTTTATACCTGTCTCCTTGCAAATCCTCGGCTAGCAAGACAAGCTCTGAATTCTGCCCCGGTAAGATCGACCCACACCTTTGATTTTAGCGCCCCACGTGTTGCGCCTCTACGAGTTGATACACCACAATATCACGAAAATTAATATATCCTAATCAACTGGAACATAGGGTATATTAATATCTAGGTTTTAGAACAACTTTGGAACGAAGAATCGAAGACGAAAATTCTTCCTAAAGTGGAAGTGAGTTCGGCCGATCACAAGAGGGAGAGGGAGAGAATTTTTTCTTTTCTTGATTTTCTTGTGGAGTTGTATGTGAGATATGAGACCTAGTCTCTTATTTATAGATATCTCTCTTAACCTAATCCTACTAGGATTAGGATACTAATTCTCCTACATGGGCCATGGCCCTCTTTAATTAGAAGACTAAGTCTTCTAATTAATTCATGGCCCATATTAATTAATTTTTCAGGGCTTTATTTAATCTCTCAATTAAATAGCCCAATTAATTAAACTCCAAGTCTAATTAAATTAATTATTCCATTAATTAATTAAATCATAATTAATTAATTTACTCATAAATTAAATTCCAATTTAATTTATAATCTTGATCCAATTCCAATTGGATCCAATTTCGTTCCATATGGGTCGACCCAGTCGACCCACCCATTTAATCGACCCAGTCGATTTTGACCCAGTCGACCCAGTCGACCGGTTCGTTCTTGTTTCCTCGCTTTCGCTTCATGTGTATTGTGTATGCCCCCGTAGGTTCACCACATAATTGGCCGTGGGTTGTAATTAAATATTATTTAATTACTCGAGCAATTAATACTCTAAATTAATCGAACACTCTGTCGATTAATCATTCCAAAATTAGCACCCCTGCTAATTTGGGAATTCTCCCACACTCCACGGTCGATGTCCAGTCACAAGCCCATGGAGCCCAATCACTGGTGAATTAATTCAGTGAACCTTTTATCATTTACAATTTCCATATACGACATGATCTCTCCATTGATCAATCTCCCAGTCGAGACTTAAGGGTATGGTCTTTCATCGGATTCCCTTTTCTTTTGTCTTGACCTTATGTACTCTGGTCTCGAAATAAATTCTCTTTGACTTAATCTTTATGAGCTACTTACATAAAGTCGTCAGATACCTTGGCCAATGATTTTACCAGAATTAATTTCTCACAGAAATCCATAGGAGAATTTCCCAACCTATCAAGTCGGGTCAACAGATCATTTGTTGATCATATGAATCTGCATACGAGTTCCTCTAAACCCAATGTGAGTCCACAGAGACTTTCTGGTGATCCCCAGTCAGTCGGAACTCACATCAAAGCATAGACGTTCTCGCACCAGATAAACCCTATCACCTCAAGTTGTTAGGGATCGTTCCTCGTATACTATTGTAAATTGGAATAACTTCAACCCCGATATGCGACTACCGCTTCCATGGTGAGTTATTTCCTAATTGGGGTATTCAGTGCGCTTGCCATCCCAGCAAGCCACCCACTTATGTGTATCGACTATCCCAGTCACGCTCGTGGACCCCAGCGTCCTCCAGTTCATCGGAGTATACACAACAGTGAGAGTCTAACCGAATCCAACGATGTCCTATCTCGATTGGATTCTACGACTCTTGAATATGTTCTAGATCACGGCCTTAGAGATCAGTCCACGGGTTGTCCCATAGCCCTGTGATCTAAGGACTTCTATCCTTATGCATAGATAATTATTACATAAGATAAAGATGACCATTTAATAAAGTGCATTTATTAATCGAAATTGAATAGTTCCGTATTTATTACAATAAATACTAGCCATACAGCTGGCTTGCAGGACACTATTTCTATCAATCTCCCACTTGTCCTAAAGCCAGTCTTTTATGTTCTTGAGTCCCATCTTATGCAGATGTTTCTCAAATGCCTTTTGAGGCAGAGGCTTCGTTAGTGGGTCCGCCGTATTATCTTCTGAGTCGACACGTTCCATCTCAATGTCTCCTCTACCAATGATATCTCTTATCACATGGTATCGTCTCAGTACGTGCTTGGATTTCTGATGAGATCTCGGCTCCTTTGCTTGCGCTATTGCCCCATTATTATCGCAGAAGATAGGAATGGGCTCGATGCTAGGTATCACATCCAATTCCTGGATGAAGTTCCTTATCCAAACACCTTCCTTTGCTGCGTCACTCGCGGCAATGTATTCTGCTTCGGTGGTTGAATCCGCGGTTGTTTCCTGCTTGGAGCTCTTCCAGCTAACCGCACCACCATTGAGGCAGAAAACGTATCCTGATGTCGACTTGAAGTCGTCTACATCACATTGGAAGCTCGAGTCTGTATAGCCTTCCAATTTCAATTCTCCTCCACCGTATACCAAGAACAATTCCTTAGTCCTTCTCAGGTACTTCAGAATTGCCTTTACGGCTATCCAGTGCTGCTCACCTGGATCAGACTGGTAGCGACTTGTAACGCTTAAAGCGTACGCTACGTCTGGTCTCGTACATAGCATACCATACATTATGCTTCCTATCGCGGATGCATATGGTACTCGAGATATATTGCTTCTCTCTTCAGGCGTCTTTGGGGCCATAGACTTGGAGAGTGCAATTCCATGTCTCATTGGAAGCAATCCTCTCTTGGATTCTTCCATACTAAATCTTTTCAAGATTTTATCTATGTACTGGGATTGGGAGAGGCCCAGCAGTCCTTTTGATCTATCTCGGTAGATCCTTATACCTAGTACAAAGGATGCTTCTCCCATATCATTCATTGAGAATTGTGTAGACAACCATGCTTTAGTTTCAGACAACGCTTTCACATTGTTTCCAATGAGAAGAATGTCGTCAACGTAAAGCACCAAAAATTCAACTGTACTCCCACTGATCTTCTTGTACACGCAAGGTTCGAACATGTTCTTGATGAATCCAAAAGTTTGGATTGTCTCATCAAAACGAATGTTCCAACTTCGGGAAGCTTGCTTCAGTCCATAAATGGACCTCTGGAGTTTGCACACTTTGTGTTCATCTCCTTTGGATGCATATCCTTTTGGTTGCTCCATGTAGATCTCCTTATCAATGTCTCCATTGAGAAAAGCAGTCTTTACATCCATTTGCCATATCTCGTAGTTATACCACGCAGCTATGGCCAACAAGATCCGAATGGATTTGGGCATTGCGACGGGCGAGAATGTCTCCTCAAAGTCGATACCTGGTCTTTGAGTGTATCATTTTGCCACTAGTCGCGCCTTGTAGGTTATCACCTCTCCGTTCACTCCAAGCTTTCGCTTATAGATCCACTTGCAACCCACGGGAGCCACTCCCACTGGTGGATCTACCAAGGCCCAGACCTTGTTTGAGTGCATGGAGTCCAGTTCGGATTCCATGGCTTCGCGCCACTTTCCCGAGTCTATGTCTAGCATAGCTTCTTCGTAAGTCCTTGGGTCGGTTAGAGACTGTCCAGTCTCATGCAGCAGACCGTAGTACCTCTCGGGTTCCCTACATTGTCTTTCTGACCTACGAAGTATTGGTGTACTTTCTGGTGCACTTTCATGCTCATGTTCTCCCACTGCCTGTGGTGACGGGTCAGCTCGATCGTCCTCTAAGGCTTTTTCAGTTTCAGTGACCTCATCTAGTTCTACGTTATTTTCTTTCTTGTCCACCAAGAAATCCTTCTCTAAGAAGTGAGCGTTCCTCGAGACAAACGTTGTTTGTCTTGTAGGATCGTAGAACTCGTATCCTATTGAGTTTTCCGGATACCCCACGAATTTGCACAAAGTGGATTTAGTTTCCAATTTATCTCCCACTAGCTTTTTAACGTAAGCGGGAGATCCCCATATGCGCATGAATGCGTATGAGGGTGCCTTGCCAAACCATAGTTCGTATGGTGTCTTTTCTACGGATTTCGAAGGTACCATATTCAGTATCTTCGTTGCCGTGAGGAGGGCATGTCCCCAAAATGAAAGAGGAAGGTCAGTGGTACTCATCATGGATCGAACCATGTCCATCAAGGTTCGATTCCTTCTCTCTGCTACTCCATTTAACTGGGGTGTTGCAGGAGGAGTCCACTGCGATAATATTCCATGCTCTACAAGATAATTCAGAAATTCGTTACTAAGAAATTCTCCACCTCGGTCAGAACGAAGAGCCTTTATCGTATGACCAAGTTGATTCTCTACTTCCATCTTGAATTCTTTGAATCGCTCAAAGGCTTCAGACTTGTGTTTCAACAAGAACACATATCCATAACGACTAAAGTCGTCAGTGAAAGTGATGAAGTAGTCATAGCCACCTCGGGCGCTTTTTCTTAGTGGTCCACATACGTCAGTATGTATCAAGTCCAATGTTTGCTTGGCTCGCTCAGGGTTTCCCTTAAACGGCAACTTAGCCATTTTACCCTTTAAGCATGGTTCACATGTTGGCATTTCATCAATGCGATTGATTTCAATCGCGCCAGATGATGCTAACTTTTGAATCCTTGACTTAGATATATGTCCAAGTCTAGCGTGCCATAATTGGGCAGATATTTCATTATCTTGTTTCCTTTTATTTTGTTGTACATGCATCACTAACTTAGGTGGTTCAATGGTATATAGTCCATCTTTTAATGTACCAGTGAAAAACATATTATCATTCATGAATAACGAAAAAGAACATTTATTAATAGTAAAATTAAAACCTTCATTATCCAAAACAGGAATTGAAATAATGTTTTTCACTAAACCAGGTACATAAAGAACGTTCCTAAGGACTAATTTATTACCACCTAAATCTAACTCCACTTCGCCTATGGCCTCGGCAGCAGCTCTAGCTCCATTGCCAAATCTCAGGATCCAATCCCCTGGCCTAAGTGGCCTTGTTGCTCCCATCACCTGTAAATCATTACAAAGATGAGAACCACAAGCAATGTCTAGCACCCATGATGCACAGTTAATTGATAAATTAACTTCAACAAGGAATATACCTTTCGAGCTCTCCAAGAACTCTTTGCAGTTCATCTTCCAGTGTCCAGGTTTCTTGCAGTAGAAACATTTTTGTTCACCAGACGAAGCTTTACGCTTCTTTCCCTTCCCTATGGGCCCAGATGGTGCTTTGCCTTTGCTTGAAGAAGCATTTCCTTTCCCCTTCCCTTTCTTTGTCCTTTTGGACTTGAATTGGGTCGAGGTAGCAACCATCACTGGCTTCTCTCTTTTCATGGAAGCCTCGGCAGTGGCGAGCATATTAGCCAACTCGTGAAGTTCAACATTCATCTTGTGCATGTTGTAGTTCACTACGAATTGCTCGAATGATCTTGGCAACGATTGGAGGATTATATCCTGGCAGTAGGTCTTGTCCATCTTTACGTCAAGATGACCAAGCTTTTCTATAAGCCCAATCATCTTGATGCAGTGAGATCGAACATCAGCACCTTCAGCCATCCTCGTTTGTTGCAAAGTCTTAGCAGTTTCATACCGCTCATATCTACTTTGCACCCCAAATAAACCATTCAGGTGCGTGTAGATTTCAAAAGAAGACTTCATATGTTCGTGCTGCTTTTGAAGTTCATTCGTCATGGATGCCAACATGAGACAACGTGACTGCAAGTCATCGTCAAGCCATAAATCCACGGCTTCTTTCTCAGTATCATCGGCATCCTTAGCAAGTTCGGGAGGGGGCCCATCAAGGACAAAACCTCGCTTTTCAGAAGCGAGAATGATCTTAAGATTCCTGACCCAGTCATGGAAGTTGGGTCCAGTTAATTTGTTTTGTTCAAGTATGATGGAAATCGGATTCTTAGACATTATATCTACAAAACGACGAGAGAAGAAATAAATACGCGAAAGATTAATTTAAAATGCACAATTTACAAATATGGTTTTTTATTTGTAAATCACTCCCACTATTTTAATCAAAATCTTATGCCCCCACATAAGTTTCGGGAATTTCAAAATATCCTAGCGGGCTTAAGGCCCAAATGCAATCTCCTAGTACCCACGACTCGTTGGTCATACTATTTGATTCACTTGGTGGTCGAATACGTCGACGGTTAACCATCGCAGCTAACCCTTAAGTTCATTTAGCCTCGGTTTTCGATATGGACCCACGACTCGTGAGACATCCATACTTACTAGCGTTAAATCATGTCCAATACTCGTGGAGAGAAATAGTTCAATCCTAGACACCCCACGACTCGTGAGACAGCGACTAAAACCTTGCTATCCCCTCCCTTGGCACTAAACTCGTGCATCGAGGCAATAGTCATATCATCTTCCTATAGCTCGACCCACGACTCGTGAGACATCGAGATATATTCGTACAATATGCCTAAGACCTAGTAATTGGATAGGCTCGGACCATAGACACCATTCATATGCGCCCGTTATTCGATTTAATATTCTAATTGAATTTTAAGTTCAATTGGAGGTTTCTAAGTTTGCGAGGTCTCATCAGATTATGCTTATCTTGTTTACGTTTTCTATCCTAAGCATGCATCTCATACATCAAAGAATAATGTGCGAAAAAATAAACATTCATCACCTAGCAAGATATGATTGGTCGATTGCCTATCCTATGCGATCCATCACGAGCCATGTGATGAATCAATTGGTCAGTCTAGGGTGAAAATTAAATGTCCTAACTATTACAATTTACAAACCCATACATCATGGGCCTTCTTGTAATATCCAGCTTGATTGGGCCTCCATGTAATGAATTGGGCCTCCATGTCCTCCAAGGTAAATGGGCCTCCATGTGGATCTCCAAGTCTTCATGAGGTCTTCTCGGCTCCAAGCCTAATCTAAGCCTAGCTTACATAATTTAAATGGTCCTATTCTATTACATTTGTTTGCGTAAGCAAGGGCACCAATCAGGCCCATTTAATTACAACCCAAAATAAATAAACCAAAAAACACAGGGCTTAAGGGCAAAATCGACCAATCCACATATTCACTCAAGAACATGCATAAATTCACATAAGGGCAAAAATGTAAATTTACCGGCTCCATTAATTTTAATTCATAAAATTTATCCAAGTTAATTAATTTTGAATTAACAATTAACCTCTAAGATTAATTAGCTCTTACTTGAGCTCCAAGTAATCTACAAATCCTATCTTGATTAAGATTGGTTAATTAAGGTAATCTAAATCTCTAAGATTCTTACCTTATCCAAAACTCTAAGTTTCCCAATATTCCCAAATCTCCAAGATTCTCAAGATAATCCTATTTTGATTAGATTAGTTTAATTAAGGTAGTGTTTAATTCTAACAAGATAACTACCTTATCCAAAAACTCCAAGTTTCCTAATCTTCAAAATTCTAAATTTCCAGAATTTTCAAAATAGGCAGAATTAGAGTCAACC